>JACJUY010000472.1:6397-64367 GCA_014220935.1 Platorchestia sp. MABIK | reverse complement strand
GGATATGAACCGAATGGCTATTGAGGCTCAAAAAATACTGTATTCTAAGCGTTAAATACTGTCACAAGAAAAATGAGTTACCTTTGAAATAAGCTTAAGCATGGAAACTCCACTCAAGCGAAAATTTGTTCAAGAATGGTATTGAATCCCGTCATTTTTGACGGGCGTGTACACTAGTAGGTATATATACAGTACGGATACATTTGATCAGTGATCTCATGTGGAGGATTATTGCAGGCAAAATTTACAGGTATAAAGATGAGACATCGTATAATCTTTTCCATTCTGTGGACTTCAGTTCAAATGACGTACACCGGTCGCATTTCAGGGAACATTGAGCTTTGTGCTCTCCACACAGATGTAACGATGTAACAAGCGACCCAGGGGAAAGTGAGGTCTTGACCAATTATGCAATGCAAATTGAAAAACAATAGAACTTACTAGAATTCTCCATACCACAAAAGTGATTAGTGACACAAATAGTTATTGAGGTAATTATTTTTAAACGTCTTTTCGTATGTTGAGTGGGTACCAGCTGAGAGCGCAATGACTCGATTCTTACAGGAGATTTACAGCCCATCAGAACGGGCAGCTCGCTACAGGTTAATGGTTATTGGTGCAGAACCATAGCCTGCTTGACTGCTGGTAACCGTCATTGCGTCATGACATTATTGTAAGATACGCAGAAAATTTAGGTAGGAAATTACAATTTTGAATTTTCTCGTTAAAATGTATTTCAAGATATTTTCTGCTACTGCAGGGGTTGTGCTTCTCTGACCACGCAGTCTGACGGGACCATATAAGATGCATTATAAGGCCATTGCATCTCGGCTCCATGGATGAAACGAAACTGAACAGCCGTTGTCAGTTGCAGTGACATGAAATAAAACCAAGTAATTATGTGAGTTGATGGGGGATGTTCCAAACAATAAGCGTTTTTCTGCGTTGATAATTTTACAATAAAAGTGAATCAGTTCAGGTCGCTTGTCCGTGTACCAAAACAGAAAGAAGCTGCTTTTGAAATTACTACTTTTATTAGCCGTTTCCGCACTTTTGAAAATTTTCAGTAATCGTTAATGTTCAAAATCTTTGAACATCAACTGGAAGTGATCAATGAACCATCGGCGTTAACACTACAAAAACATCCACTCAGGTTCTAAAATCCCCAGAGAGCTTATTTTCCAAGCGAAAAAACTTCGGCTTTAAAACCTTTTCAATGAATAGCTTTGGAACTCAACAACTGTCGTTTCAGAAGCAATGAGGCATGCTGCAAATGAAACTGCGTGTTTAATAAACATGAAATGTTTATTATAATATAACTTGTTGGGATGAATTTCCACTTGAATATCGCTATCCCATGAACTGACATTTAGAACAGAATTCAAAGTTGGACTGAAGAGCAGTAATTCATTTAATTATGCAGTTATCTTCAAATAGAAGAATGCTGCATATATTATCAAATGTCCGGAAACTCACTACCTGTACTTAAATTGTGATAACAGTAACTATTACAAGAAACATTTTCAAAAAATTTTCATTCCAGATGACTTTTATTGCAGAGGATGAATTATTTCAATAATGACAATCAACTAAGAGTTCATTTGAAAAGTTAAATATTTAACAACAACCATCACTTCGTTTCTAAACGATTTAATTAACGATTTAGTGCACAAATTTGTTAAACACCCAAAATGCTCCTCCATCTCATCACTGAACAACAACGAATTCAAATTTCCCCATCAGCGGCCGCGACGCGCCGTCACCAAGGGCAAGGAAATGAAGCCCCTGTTGCGTGTAGAGTTTATTGGTTGTTAAAGAAACTCCTGATCCTAGGCAGCAACTTGAAGAGACGATTCTTCGTCATCCAGAAGCCCGCCCTTCGGCAAATGGGGCACGTGTTTCTGAAAATGAAAACAAATTTCATTATTGAAAAGACCTAAAAATTACTTAAAATAACATTAAAATTATTACCTATCTACAAATTATTTTTCTCCATCATAATAGTTCAGGTTGCAGTGCAATTATGATTGAAAGTAATTAATTCAACATTTTTCAATTGTGCTGAACTTCTTTTTATTAGTCAGGTGTCTGTTTGCATTGTGTAATTCTACCATCGGGGCATCAAAACCAATGAAATAGTTCATGAAATTTATAATCATTCGTTGAAATAGTTCAAATTTAGCATTTTAATACATCTACAATTCAGGAAAAAATGATTCATTATCACAAAATATCCATAAAAACAGTCTGAGATTCTTCTCTGCCTGGCTGACATAAAAAATACAAGTTAAAACAATTAAATCAGTTACATCTTTTCAAGTCTACCTAACCACAACAAAGGTGTTCCAGAGAGAAGGAAAGAGCGCCATTTAGTATGGAATCAAGGGAACGGGGAATCTGTGCACTAGGTGTATTCCCACACAAGATCCCCTGCTCACAAAACGGTAAGATTACGAAACAAGATGAAAGTTGAAGCAGGAAGTAGTAAGTGCCGAAACATAGGACAGTAGTAAACCGAAAAATATAGTCGATAACACAATGAAGAAAACTATTTTATTCCAATGGAAACCAGGTTCTAACTTTCGGCTCGCGATCTCACATCTCTCCCATCTCCGGAGAAAAAATTCAACACGATGACTGAGATTTGAGATGTACGTGTACCACTGTAGAAATTTCTTATTTCCGCATTGGTATTAATCAACAGCATTGTAATTGAATTGTTTTGAAAAATGTTTTATAAAAGATTTTAGCATTCGAGGTAAAATTTCCTCGTGCTAATTTATTTCTTAAATTTCTTAGAAAAGATACAATTTTTTCTAGGAATAAAGTCGATTTATAATACTTTTACGGCAACATGAGCTGCTAGTGTACACGGAGAGAATTTTCATTATACTACTGACCGACCAGTGGTAACAACCTCAATATTTTAATACTTAATTGAAGTTAAATTAAGGCATTATGCAGTTATTGTTTGCTACTTCCAAAATTACTTACTAAATTGAATTTCAATCAAAGTTGAAGAATAAACTTCAGTTTAACCTCTAGCGGTCTAAGTGCACAACTCGGCTACCTACAAGTTCACTAAAATAACCGTACATAGCTACTTGTATTAAAATTTTTTCGAAACAAAATTGTACTCACTCAGTCTTGAACCAATCGATCAAACACCTGGCGCAGAACACGTGGGTGCAGTGGGATAGAATAACAAAATTGGTTTTTTGGTTCAAAGGTACTTCGAGACATATCGAGCAATATTCCGGTTCTTCTGACTGTGGAAGCACGTCTTTTAAAGATTTGACTTCGGCAAATCTTGGACACATTCCACTGAAAAAACTCGTTTTGACGTGAATCAGTATAAGCTTGGAAATGTTTGATTTTAGTGTTTCAACATCTCTGTCGAAGTTAATGAAAACTTCTCTAGTCCGAGGTTCGTTATTTAAGTCCAAATGCTGGTGAAGTGAGTTGACGCATTCTTGGAATGCCGTGATCCTCGTACCAAACGTGTACCAAAATTCTACGAGGTTCGTCATTTTATCCGTGAAAATTCTCATAATGAAAGTTAGTGACACAAAAGCACGGACAAGGAATTTAGAATCAAATGGCAGGTTTGGCGCCTCCGATTTGATATCTTTGACTGCTCTCAATATCCTTCTAAAATCTTCCCTCAGCTGTGACTCGTCGGGTTTTTCCTGAAGTAGGCAGTGAAAAAACTCACAATCTAAAAGTTCGAACCCTGGTCTTGAGATTTCTCCAGGGTAATGATACATTAGATCACAGTGGCCGTATTCATAACGGAAATATGTTCCGTATTTGAGCATTTGATCTAGCATATTGTGTTGCGTGACGCGGTTGAACTTGTAGGATTTCATAGTATTCATTTTCATGAAGTCTTTCCGTGCACAATTTTAGTATAAATGACACTCAGTATTACGTTGCTTCTGGATGGCGTCTGAACGTTTCGAATTCTCGTTAATTCGTGACACGAAGTAACGCACTGTGTAGTGTTCTCGTCGTTTCCTTCTCACTCGATAGTCTGGATGAAACTGATGGTCGCTCGTGCGGTAGCCTCCGAACTCGATACCTGAACCGTGGTCTAGGCCTAACTTGCTTCAACGACATCAAATTCCTAGCACTCTTTGTAAAGTAGGAATACCGAGGGAAATTTAACCGTACACTGTAAAAGTGCTCATCTCGTGGGAGAATTAATGCTGGGAAATGCATTTTGATTGATAGTGTAGCATTTCAGCTAACGTAAACAACTAAAGCAGACAAATAAGCTCCGTAATATGATGACATAGTTCAAACAGGCCTAGGGTAAAAAAAGTAATGATGTTTTCGAGATCGAATTGGAGAGCTTCTGACGCTGTGTAGTATTTTAGGTTCATCGTCGGTTTTAGCCTTTAAGTTTCAGAAGCCTTTATAGTTTTAGAATTGTTCATTTTATCTTTTTTTCTAAATCTATTCTGCATTTACTTTTGTGCGTAATCGTTTCCAACTGAAAATGTTCTGATCATGGGAATGTTGTCCCTGAAATCGAATTTCTGCTCGCACATTGTCAATTTCTGCTCGCACATTGTCAATTTCTGCTCGCATATTGTCAATTTCTGCTCTCATATTGTCAATTTCTTACTATTAACGTGGTCACCGTGGCCGAGTGGTTAAGATCGCGCCCTTCCTAGAAGGTGTCGGCAGTTCGAATCCCGGCGATGCGCGGTGGTGTCTCCTCGTTGCGTAAAGGGAGAACCAAGCACAATTCCCCACTCTACCCAGGTACCGGAAATGGGTACTGGCTTGACCGGGGGTAATCGTCCTGGTGTTAGTCACGAGGCATTTGAAAAACCAATGCACATGATGATAATCATTTTGATTGATTGGAATAAGGCGTTCTTTTTTTGAGATGTAATTCTTTCGAGCTGAGATCTGCGCCAATTATTTGAGTAGAGATGATACGCCACATAGCTACAATACTGTCTCAAAGCCACAATTTTATTTGAAGAAGTTACGAAACGATAAGCTAACTAAACACGACCCGTACTTTAAGCTACTATCAGGCTGGGACAATCTTCAAAATCTCCAGTGATAATTTTGGGAGCTAGAAATTAAATTTGGATTTTAGAATCTGATTGCCATTAATTCTTATTTTTAACATTCTGACTGTGAATTTCGATGCGTCCTCCTGTATAACATAATATGTATTTGTTAAAAACAAAGCGAGGTGCTTATCATTCGTAAGGCCTTAATATTCTGCCTAAATTTTCCCCATCATCTTTCACTTAGAATTTAGTTAAATTAAAAATGTGAAAAACGTGGCGTCGCAATTTTCCCTTTAATTGACTTTTCACAAAGCCTCAAAAACAAGAACAAAGGAACGAAAAATCTCTTTCCAAATCTTCTGCACTACAATGGGATTAGAGGAGGTGTTTACCTGCCCCCATATCACATGGAAACCATCACATGTTGCTATCGAGAAATAAGTCTGAGAAAGGACAGCCGGACACGTATCTAAGCTCACGCATAGAATGGACAGCCATCCCCAGCGGCACAAGAATACTTCCCTTTTCCTCTCTAAATATCATTAATTATACATCGGTGACAGTGAGCATTCAGTCCCATTAGACACAAGCGAAAACCTACGATTAGATGGAGTAGATAAATCGTTAGGTGTCTTATCCTAATACTGGAAACAAGAAGATAATGAATGAAAAAAACGAATGAAGCAGCGCTTTTCGAACAAGGGTACAACTCTTATGAGTTTGTTACGCACATAACTCAACGTGCACTAAACACTGAGTAGCATGGGCATCATCTCGAAAACTTGACGTTAATGTTTTTAATTAATTAAATGCGAAATTCATTTCGTAAAAACTTCGTCGTAGTCTAAATCATTTAACTCGATCACTTGCGCTTCATCTGTGTACACTATGAGGCGAATGGATTGACCGAGATCGTTTTTCAGTGCTGAATGAACAATTGAAACAATTAAGGTCATTCAAAATATTTTCAATAAATCAACAAAATATTTTGAATTAATCATGAAACAATTACTAATTGTTACAAAATTTTGTTTTCATGAAAATATGTTAAAAATGATAAGTACTCCCGTTTCTTGAGGTAGCACTTCTTACTTTCGAGAAGAACGTTTTATAATTCATGTGATGGTCACGTCTGAATAGCTCAACGGACGGACTTGATATTCCTTACATACGTTAATTTTCAGCTAGAATTTTTTGGTATAATCTGCCCAGGCTTTGTACCCAATAGTCAGTCCTAAAATGATCACCTTATGACCTGTAGCTTATAGGAGTAAGCGAAAGACGAAGTTGTATACCGGAGAAAATTAGGTGTAGAGGGTGGAGGCGCATACCGCTGAAAACATACCTATTTCGTTCGAAACAAACGCATAGCTGAACATAGCAATTAATATTTTTTCACTTGAATCATAATTTCTCGTCGACTTTTGAATTATTCCACTCAACATCCCACGCATTGTGGCTTTATGCTGGAATTAGAGCACAAAATTTCGAATGAAAATAAAGGATATGGTAGCTTCCAACCTCTCTCCACCTATTAATTTTACTACACGTCGAATTTCGACTTTTACCTTGGAAACCGAGACGAGACTTCTGGGCAGCGCACTTACAGTTGTTAGTCCCGGCATTATAATCATAAGTATAACATTAAATTTGCTGCCGAAGTCGCAACCTAAGTGTTTCATTACAACATTTTTGGCTTATCCCTTCATCTTTACTTCGCATGGTTTAATGACCAATTTCAGGTCCAGCGTAAGGAGCAAGAGGAGTAAGTAAACAGTTTAGTATTGGTACCAATAGTGATCGTCTAGGGAGGTGCGGTCAAGCAGTGAAAAAGTGGCTGACGGGATGTGAATTTATCGATGATATGGTGACGAGAACGCATGAACTGTTCTCGTTTGAACTGTGGAGTGAATTGATTTAGCGAAAACAAATGATTTAGGCAATTAAAATTCCTGGGTGCAAAGTGAATGCTGCCACAAAATTATTTTTGTAAATTGCATTGGAGCGTTAAAATCACTTCTTAAAAAACATTCAGATAATTGAGACGAATCGATCGAACTCCTTTTGATTAGCAATTCGTTAGGGAAGATGAGGCCTTGAATAAAATAACCTCGTTTTAAGCAGCCATCTAATGCTGTAATATACGGACCGAAAATGCCTCGAGTCTTGATGTGCGACAAATGTACCTAAGTATGTGATGTATTGTTAGTCACAAATCTCTTTCCTGAAACTGTTAAAGTGCTTAATGAGTGTATCTTTAATACACACATCAACACAGATACAAAAGTTATATTTTATCATAAGTTTATAAGTAGTATGGATATATTTTAGTAGTGACAATATGTGAAGGATTAATGCAGGCAAAATTTAAGAGTTATTCAAAGCTTATGACAAACACGGTTGTTTCACAATTTTATTGCTGAAATAATTAGCTGGTCGTGATGTTTTAGCGTTCAGACCATTTCTAACATAATTTAATAATTTATTTTTTATCAAGCATGATAGAATCCCGTCAATTTTGACGGGCAGTATACGTTAGTTTTTCGTACAAATCAATTATGATAAATGCACTTGCTTTGAAGCTCAGCACTGTCAACACTTCAAATTTTTGTTATGAAACCATTCCTGCGATATTAAACCATTAATTTTCAATTTATTCCCAACTATAATATTCCATTGAATTTTTTAGGATAAGTTCAATCAGCGCATCTAAAGCGGAAGAAACATCACGCTTACGCAAGCTAAAATCTAAGGGCGAAGGGAATGGTTGAATAACGGAGCCGTAGATTACCTTTAAAAGCCTATAGATCTATTTCCATCATTAAGACTGGGTTCCATTTCATGACTGGTGAATTTAGTCGTCCTCGGTTTCATCTTAGGAATACTTCAGTATTATGCCAAATTATGCGTCTCATAGTGCGTGGAGTGTGAAGGAATTTATAATTTGCACGCACACACAGACAATCCAAAGCTCCAGGTTTGTTGAAGTTTCGGCATTGAAGGATCTGATAGGCGGGCATAAAATACGTCTGCTGGAAAATATCTGTTA
This sequence comes from Platorchestia sp. MABIK, assembly GCA_014220935.1. Classification (NCBI taxonomy): domain Eukaryota; kingdom Metazoa; phylum Arthropoda; class Malacostraca; order Amphipoda; family Talitridae; genus Platorchestia; species Platorchestia sp. MABIK. The sequence goes on along the minus strand of JACJUY010000472.1, from coordinate 56,285 downwards.
GATAAATTCATTCAAATATCGCAAGGGATATTTCATAAAATTAAATCCTTGCACTCAGAAGCGTTCCCGTTGTTGTCTAGCTCACGAGTTCAAGGTAAGAAGTACGTTGACGCTGTGTTTACCGCACCTCAATTGAAAGGTAAAGGCCTTGGCTTGACTCTCTATACATGATGGATTATTCTCTGGTACGCTGTTGGCGTCCAATCTATTTCCAGCCCACGTGCAGGCTCACACTGGGCATAAACCGTCAAACTCATAGACCGTGTAGCATCTTCTTTCACCTTTTAGCTTTTCAGGAATTGCGGTTTTGTCTTTTGACTTTTTCTATCAAAGAAAAGGCAAGGAAAACGCTTTCATGCCAAATCATTTACCGTAAGCTTATCATATTTGTCACGGTACTCCAGTCTATGTGAGGAGAATTAAGAGAGACCAGTTACAAAGAGGGATTTAAGCGTCTAGACATGAAAGCAAATAGAGCTGAAAGGAAAGATCACAGAGGAAGATAAGACGTAGAAAGAAAAGTTCATAAGGTCTTGACCGATACTAGAAAATAACGAAAATTTTTCAAAGAATGGATGATTTTCTTCTAGAGAATAGCATTTGAAAAGTAAAGTATATAAAACAAGCTAAGGATGACTGCATAAGTTGTATGAACTGTTACATAAAATTATTTTGTTGATCTCGTAATGCACGTAAATTTAAAATCACAATTTTGGCGGATGTTTATTTTTATAACATCGCGAAATTTGTCTGACATGACTTTTCTGTTGTGATTTTAGCATGATCTGCTGCAGTCATCCTGGGGGTAAATGACCGGTATTCACATCCCCTAATAAGCACTTAACAATGCTCGTGGTTAGAGTGTAGTGCAACTCCTCACTGACAGTGGGGACTGCGACAGGTTCGGAGCCCCGCCCCCTTATGTGCTGTAAGCCCCTCATTGGAGTTACCGTTGTCCTCAGGTAGGGTAGGAAAGACTGAAACGCTTCTATCAGTTTACTAGGGATCGGAGCTGGGTAGTCCGGTGCTATCGGCGGGAACAGCTCAGTCAAAATGCGATTGCTCTGACACGACGAACGCTTTTACGCGGCTCGGCTCACGAATGTACTCGTATGAAGAGAGGCACAGTGCGTGTGCAGCACTGACCGCCACAGTGCCAGTCCTCTCGCTTGCGGACGGCCTTGTGTTGCCTTGCTGTAATTACGCCCAATATCGTCAACTCCCTCATTTTTGAAATCTTCAAGGGATTTGCAGCATTGCGATCCACCTAAATATATTTTTTCAATAATAAGAGCATCCTAACACAATTTTTATACAGTACACATTTACCACATTTTCTGAATTTTATTCAAAACAGCATTTTATTGAAACTAGTTTATTTAAATCTGTTCTTGAACAACAGAAAGCGCCAAGTGAAGGTGAGCTCACGAATAAGAGTTTGCACTCGAGTAAACTAATCAAATTTTTTATTTGCACTCTGATTCACCAATTTTCATCATAAGTACGTTAAAAATATTCCTGATTTTCAGTTCGGAAATTCAAATTCTCACTCACAGGTTTCTCTCACAAAGCACTCTAAGATTAACGTAAATTTAAAATTTAATCGAACGTATGAAATTGAGCATTCACTTTGTAATGATGGGGGAATCTAGCTCGGTGAAATCATATAAATACACTTCAATGCTATTTCTTAAGAACTTCCTTCGAAAATTGGTTGCATTTCCTGAATCAACTTGAATTATAGCGTTGCTTTAATTAGTTGAAAGAATTCACGGAACCCAGTTTAATTGAATGTGTTATTGATAATCGAATTTTTAGTGCTATTAAAATTTTGCTCGAACAGTTGTGGTTAGCTGTATAAAACTGATGTATGTTGTGAAACTTCTAAAAATTCATTTACATTTCAGCTCACCATACGTATTGTATGGTGAGCTTACATCTTCAGCTTACATCTTCACGTATTGTAGGAATAGTATTTCGCCTCTTTTCCGTTTCGTCTCTTTTCTTTCCTACACAGTGTCAAAATCTCTTTCTGAATATATAAGCGTTGATCATCATCATCCCCGCATTTCATGTTGCGTTTTTCTCGTAGAACGGTGGCTCTTTTATTGAAAGTTCTTTTTTCGATAGATTGTTATGATTCCGTATTGACAAATTATGGTTATGACCCAACTACTCGGAGAAAGTTCTTAATTGCGGCGAGAGCGAGTTACCGTGTAGGATTTGCACGAGCTCGTGTCCTTATTGCTGTTCAAGATTAATTAGTAGTGTGAATGACGAAGGATAGCCACCTGCTATGTGCCCACTTATTTTGTCGAATTACTTTTCCTACGATGAACATGGGCTTGAAGTATCACAACACCAAAGTTTCTGCCCGGTTAGTTATTTTCTAGAGCGAAACTAAAAGGAAAAATTGAGGATTAATTCATCTTAGATGTATTCATACGTCGAAACAACTTTCTACTCATTTCAGTTCGAAAGTACTGCCACGACATTCAGATATAATTAACTGTAGCATAAACATCTATGTAGATGTTGAGAGAATTCTGTTTTTTTTTCTTAAAATTTAAAGGTACTTGAAATAAAACTACCTACGAAATTACTTTTAAATGCTTTGTTTTTCAATAAGCAATAATCTTGTTTCAGACAGTTATTTTTCGATATCTTTCTTTGCACGTTTTTTACCTTGTACACTATGCCTAGAAAAGCTGCAAGCAGGAGCACGACATGCTACTGGTTTAGTTAAAATGCTTAGGATCATTGGAAATCAAAATTTCTTCGTCCAAAAATCGGAGTACGACTTATAGGACTTCTACAACAAAAACATGCACAGGATGATGGCCTCGCTCAAGAAAGCAATCACACCATCACATACTCCTCATAATGTTCTTATTTTCATTAAAAGTGTATGACAAATTGGTTTCTGAACGTTGAACAAAAGAGTAATCAAGGCAGGGTATGAAGCGCAGGACGTTTTTAAAGAACAACAATATCTAGCAAAGGAATAAGAAAGAAGAATACTAACAACCGAGGAATAAGATGATGTTGAAATTTCAACATTTGAAATTCATTAAACATGCTGACTGGATTGACTGTCTCTTTTCTATCTCTCAAACTGTCCCTAATAAACTCTATTTTTATTTTGAAGGTATTCTTTCCCTTTCGTGATAATTTTGCACACAAAATAAAAGCGTTTGCTTTGCATTAAATATGAAAGTTTGCGGCTTTTCTCAACTAATATATCCTTGAAATTTCAACAGCCTGAATAATTTACGTCAACAGTAATGAATATTTATTTCTCTTTTCTACAGTATCTATCATCAGAGTCCACGTTCGCTCTACTGGACCAAATACCGTCACCGTACTTCTAATTCACTATGGTATTGATCTCGTTTACAAGAACCCGGTGTTCTTATATCGTACAATCATTTCTATTTAGAGGAACAACATCATCAGTTTGTGTCGGTGGCAATTCATCAACCTGTCGAGCTGCGTCTTGTGTCGGAGTGCTGCGGTCTGGCGCACCGCTACGGTCCATATGGCGGGCTTCTCGCCGCAGCTATAATCGTCTTCGGGGAGAAAATGATGCGCCATACAAGTCATATCACACATTGGGCTTTCAGTAGTGTTATTACAATTTAAACGACTCATTTTAGGTTACTTATGGTCGAGTTATTACAATGTCATTCAAAATTACTTTCGGTCGAGCTGTACTAATTATTTGCAGCTGGGTCGAGTGAAGAATTGTGGTAAATTCTCCTTTCTCCCAACGGGAAGAAACACCGAGCTCGAATTAGCCATGTGGACCGCCTCCAGCGAGCGGTAAGCACTTCTAACCACTCGCTCACGGTGGGGGCAAGGGTTGTGAATGACCTCAAAATGACGATGGAGAAATAGTTCTCAAATGAATCGTTATGGTCCTTGACATCAAGTAAAATTAATATCTCTTGCAAATGAAAAAGTATCAGACAAACTGTTTTATTCAAGGCTCTTTTGAATTCTTTAATGTGAATTTCACTTCTAGCTTGCGACATGTTGCAATATTTCATGCAATTGCTGTGATTCTTGCAAATTGTTTTTCCTTAAAAGCATCTCTTAAATTGAAAGTAATGAATTGATGCTTTGCGATCATTCTTTGCTAGTTTTACGTTGATAGATTTGATGGTATTTCTCTCAAATAAATAGTTATCTGCCGTGATTATGAAAGTTGGATCATACAATATTTTATGTTACAAAAGTGTGCAAAAGGCAGATAGTAGTGCGATGCAATTCGTGTTACAAGTACTCGTAACTTTGAAACTTGTAGTCCAGACTCCATGGGGAGAACAAAGTGTCTGGACCAAAGCTAAAACTCCCCCTGCAAGTGCTGCACAACGGTGAGGACCAAAAATTTTGTATCTAAGTTGTACAATAAAGAAAAAGATAACGCAATTTCGTATATCAGGAGTCAGAAGTTGACCTCATACTCTAACTACGCCATATGATGCTCCATGATAATCATAGAAAAGGGGATACGTTCCAGACTTTTAAGGCAAGCAGCTTCTGGTCTTCGCTGTTGTATATCAACTGGTGGACTACCAGCTGTCTCTGGCTTGTGAGTCTCGTATACGACCAAATGAGAACTGCTCTTTATTCGAATAACGCTTTTAACTCTTTTTATTGTTGAACGTATCCTGTCACACACGAGTAGGTGAGCTGATTCTGCTGATGACGAATGTGAAATTTAGCTCACCGGAGTCTATTTGCGACGGTCCAAACAAGAGAAATCTTGTCGGACGCTAATTACCGGACTGGAGTTAAATGATCGGAATGAGATGTAAAATGCTTGAAATAATAGAGCTACTGATTAACATCACGTTCTGGCAAGATGAGCAAGCACATCTTCATATTTCTCCAATTAAAATGTTTATTTAAAGGTTGTTCGATGTTTAATCCAACTCTGGCCTTGCATTTGAATTCTAGTGCTGATCATTTGTTAATATCTTAGACTTACGTATTAACAATTAGGCTGGTAAATACGGACAAAATCAGGTTTTTGAGTAGCATGAATCAACACGAATGCCACAAGAGGCACAAAATGGTGTTCTAAGCACACTTCTCGTATATACCTCACGTTGACGTTTTAGAGCGAACCACGTAACTCTCTTGGAGTCTTTCCGAGCGGTCGAGTCAAAATTCAATCCCAACACCTATGTGTGACACGGCAGGAATTAGCAAAAGCTTTACACTGTAGAACATCGTATATGGCAGGACTGATCAGTATTTGCGAGCGATGAACATCGGGTTTTTGCGTGACAATACGTTCCGTATTATCTTATCTCCCGCTGTCCCATCGCTCACACCAAAAATTTTTAAACACTGATTACAGTCAATCTTCAAGCTATTCATATTACTTTTTAAACTTCAATCGATATGGATTAAATTGGTTCACTTATTTGCCTAATAAGGCGCTTGATTCAAAATGTGAATAAGTTACTGATTTTTGTGACAAGGACTAATTTTTATTGGTTTACTTATTTGCCTAATAAGGCGCTTGATTCAAAATGTGAATAAGTTATTGATTTTTGTGACAAGGACTAATTTTTATCCGTTAAAGTTGAAGTTTGTATGAGACGAAGTCGTATATGTCGATCGTATACCATCAGGCATGTTAAATCTTCCTCATTTGATGCTACAGATGCTATTGAAGCTTAATTAAGCAAGTGCTGAACTGAGTCTTGTTTTCGGCACGAGCTTGGTAAGCCTTACCTCTATTTGTCAAATAATTTCAAAGTTTGAAACGAATTGGTGTTCTTTCAAATTGAATTAAAATATAACTCATCACTGTCAAGAAATCAACGTTAATCACTCTTTAACACTTTGACTGCGACGTGCGCCGTCGGTGGTACACGGAAGTAATTTTCATTATGCTGCTGACCGACCAGTAGTCGCAAACTCAATTTTCATAAATACTTAATCAAAGATAAATGACGGCAAGATCCAGTTCATGTTTAATTTTTTCAGAATAGTGTACTACAATTGACTTTAAACTCAAGTTTGGCATTGAACTTAATAGTCGCAGTCAAAGTATTAAAAACCTATCGATAACATGGGAAAATGTCGTCATAAAAAACTAAGAAATACTTTTCAATTATTTCAATGATGATTGAGAATTTAGATCCATCACCACAGATGGAGACAGATTGAAGATATTCTCAATTTTTCATTCAAAGCAATTTCATTTAAATGATAAATAAAATTATCAGTCATCGCTGTTCAAACGTACATTTTTGTATAAATTACTGTACATTACTCTTTTAAGCTTCAGTGAAGCCTGCGGTGCACGTTCTGAAAGCACAGCTAAGTATCAGGTCTACTCTAACGCGATTAAAGAGTTAAATAAGGCCTCTTAATTCAAATTGAATTTTCAATGATTCTGAAGCAGTGATAATCGCTTAATTATTTTGGCTTTCCTTTCACGCATATTGAACATTAATTTCTTCCTTCACAGAATTACAAACACCACCGCAGGTTGATAAAAACACATTTAAAAATGAAATACTCAAACATGCAGCACGGCATTAACATGAGTTCTAAGGCTCATAAACATTTCTGTACGGTAATTACCCTGGATATTTTAGGAATAAAAATTGAAGTAACGCTAAAGGAAGGCGGAACTGCGGGTGCACAGAGCACACACACAGCGGACGGTCGCAGTCTGCACAATGGGCGCGCAATGTCGGCGTCTTCTATACTAAATGGTGTCAACAGGCAGCGTTAGCCTGTACACAACACTGGGTCGTGACTTTGTCTTAATTATCTTACTAAATCAAGGCCAGCTCTTCCTGGTTATCGCTGCTTACCTCTCGCTAACGTTTCAACGCCGTGATTTTCATTGGGATAACGTTTTCAGACGATTTCTCTTGGCGTCCCTTCCGTGTGATTGGATTGCAGTAACGCATTCATGGGTGCAATTTTTGAGTAGAGTAATGTCGAACGTATGCTTTATGGACATGATTTGTGACGTTGGATCAACACTGCTTGAAAACATTTAGTATGGACGGAAATTTTTGGTGAGTTAACTCCACTCAAATGCTCAACTTCTGAGTTTGATGTTCTGTTGGAATTTTGTGTTGAATCTCTCATACGAAAACCTCGTGGCATTTGTTAATTATCACCAGATGAACTTTTTGTTCAAGAGCATTAAACATCGTTATTCTAGTGAGAGCAGATCTAATTAAGGTTCTATTTTTGAGTGTCCTGAGCAGCACGTACCCTGAGCCGTGCCACGTAAACACGAACAGCACAGATTCACAGCGGGCTCGTGCAGCCCTGCACGGACGCAAACTGAGATTTATGCGTCGAGACCCCGTGGCAGTCTGAGCACTATTTTTATTCCAGGAAATCAAGTTAACTATTTTTGTTCTGCAAACATAGTGATAATGTAAAAATGAATCATACCATAGATTTTGCACCGCATTTAATGAGTGAAAGACATAGATTTACGGAGATGAGTGGGCATTCCGGCTTCTAAAAATTAGCATTATAAGTCTTCACAGCAACTACTCTCAGAAAAGAGCTGAACTGTAGATGGCGGTACGTCAACATAAACAAGTACCAAAGACCGCTCTATGGACATGCAAAAATAACATTGCTTTATTAAGAAAGGTGCTCACCCTTATCACCAAACTCGCCGCTGCTGGTATGCTTTCTATTATTGCAATTATTAAAGATTATTATCATTCGAAAATCTTTTGGTGAGAAGATATTCCTACGACCAAAACCAAAATAGTTTATGCACCCTGAGTATCACGAAATATCAGTCCCTCAGATATTGAAATTAGGCAGCGTGACTGATGGTATCGTAACGAACTGTAATGTACGCGTCGTGTCAAACCGACTTTGCATAATTTAACATTAAGAACCCCCTTTTCTTTATTGTACAACATATTTAGCACGAAAGAATTACGAACACAACTGTCAAGCTCACGGCAAACATCTTTGAAGAAAGATTTTATAATTTAAAGCTTAACTGAACATATTTTCAAGTTAATCTGATCTTTATTTCCAAGGTTAAGCTTTCGGTGATCTTCGCGGAAATTTTTCAACAATGGAAGCTGAAGTCCGCTCTTCGACCCAATAAGGAATACATCTGACAGTTTGTGTTCTTCCTCGTGAAACGAACATCGTTGTAATAGCTCTTGCAGTTGTTCGAGGGTGTAAACATGTACTTTCATGATGATTGAGTCGAATTTGGGGACGATGGGGATTTGGCCATCTCACTGCAGTTACTGGCAACAGCAGCGGGTTACAAAATCTAGAGCTGAACGTTGAAACAGGATTTTGTGGCTTTGTTTTCGTGGAACTCAGGTCGCGTTCGCGGGATTTGTACGTCCATCGTTTATTTCTATGCATCAATATATGAAACCGCTACTTCTTACGTCAGCTCCTTCTTGATGGCAAGAAGGGCGCTGTCTCATTCAGCTCGCTTGTCATCAGCTGAAAGGCTTGTTATTTGAGCAAGGTCGTGCACTACAATTTAATTTTTTGTTAAGAAATGATTTAGATTCTCGCACTTCCAGTACAGCTGATATTCATTTATTTAAACAATTTATTTACCACAGGTGACACAGAGGTAGAATGTTTCTCAAGTCTAGTACAATGGTCAAATTTGAGTGTGGGCCCAAATAAGTTCAGCGACTTCTGGGGCATCCTTATTTGTAGGGTCTGAAATATATATTCTAGCATTGTTTCCTACTTCTCAAAATTTTCAAGTCAAAGTTATCCAATCTGAGACTTCTAAAACGACTCACGGATGGTAAACGCAAAAACTTTAATGAAGTAACGAATTTGAGGCGAAAACAACTTTAAAAAAATCTAAGAGTATTTTTCATGGTTTACATTTGAATCTCACGCTGTGTAAGGCGGTGGAATTAAAGTTTGATCATATCTACGCAAAAGCGTTCACAGAACACAAGGACTGGAAATCGAAACGTTTATGCAGTCCACTGAGTAGCGCGGCCTAGGCGGGGAGTGGGCGCTGGTGCATCTTACCTACACAACAGTCGCTTTTAGGTAAGCACCACAAAGCAAAGAACAAAACAATAAGTTATACTGAAAGATTGATATGGTCTAGCAGTTGTAGTAACTAAAATGTAATAGTCTTCACAAAATGAACTGTGCTCTAGAGTACACACTTTATGGTAACCTGGGTAAGAAAATACGAATCGTAAAAACGGCGAGAACAGGACCACACAACCAGGAAGTTACACGAAAGGCTCGCTAAAATTAGTTCTCGATACAGTAACAGGGATCGGTGCTCAACTATTTTGGGAAGCCCTCCTTGCGTGTGATGTTGTACCTGTAGTGTAGGATCTCAGTTTAAAATAAATGCTCTGAATAGAAGTTACTGTAAAATTTTTCATCAGGCTATCTCATCTCCCGTGTGGTCTAGTGGCTAGGATACGCGGCTCTCACCCGCGAGGCCCGGGTTCGATTCCCGGCACGGGAAGATAATTTTACAGCGCGATGGTGCACTTTCTCTGGCTGAATCTATGAATCGGTTACATCATGCAAGTTGTTTTAGAATACATGTGCTTTAGCCATAATTTGTACGAGCAAAACGCCACAGTATCATCGAGACGTGAGTTAGCGATGATACGACAGTAAATAATTTTATTCCAAGTATGCTGAATGGAAACACATCATACATTGTCTTAGTGGATTCTTCATTTAAAGATTATAATTTACGTTGCAATTATGAGCTTGATGATTACAAAGTAACGAAGTCTGGTGTAAGGCTGCGTAATAACTTGATAGTTAATGAAAAAATGTGGTCTTCAGAGTAAAATGAAAATTGCTGGTTTAGACATTTTGCGCTGTTGTGCGTATGTACATTATTCCTAGTAATATAGGAGGGATCTCATCAAATACGCACGCTACCAAAGGCTGGAGCGAAAATGAAGCAATGCAAAGTTACGAGAGAAGGTATTTCGTAACTGCTTGTTGAGTGTGTGCTGCAACATACAATTATTGCTGGGACGCAAAATGCCCTGCTATTTTGGTTTTGAATTCTTTCATTATTTGAAGGATTTTTATACCCTGAGTAATTTGTCACGCGGTAAAGTGCCTGATATTGACAGCGCATCTTGTCCAATGTCAGATGAGCGGCAGCTCACTACGACAGTTTTGCTCCGATTTACTTTCGGTTCGTTACGGCGGGTAAAAGGAATTGAAGCATATCATCATTGCAACAAAGCAGCTGCCGCACCTCGCGCTGTGACGACCAGTGTGCAGGTGCTTAGACAAACGGAATGTTCGTTGCCGCGAAATTTGTTTCAAAATCAAACATGTAGAAAACAAAAGTGTTTGACCAATGATAATGATCTTATTTTTTTGAGTAGTGAAGTTATTAAGTTTTTTTATGGAAGTTGTTGTGGCAATCTTGAGCTGTTATCAAATTCCTTGCAGTTAGCGAGAAGAAATGTTCCGTTTTACTTCTCGTGAGTTGTACAAAACATGAATCATCTTATTGAAAATTATTCCCTTCGAATATATGCTTCAGGGGAATATAATTTTTGTATGAATGGAAATAGGCTCTCTGAGGGGAAGATGTGAGGTTCCGAGATAAAGGTTATTAAACGTTCCTTTCATTGAAATAGAAAAGTTTTTAGTATTGTTGCAGACCATCTGTTTTCATTTCACTCCTGTTAGTTTTTCAGCACCAATTCATTTATTTTTCAACGCTTATTTTGTTTCATAAGTTTTTTTTAATCTTGCTGTTTCTTTACGTATAGAATCTACATCCTATTATTTCACTCCTGTTAGTTTTTCAGCATACATTAATTTATTTTTCAACGTTTATTTTGTTTCATAAAATTCTTTCAATCTTGCTGTTTCTTTACGTATAGAATCTACATCCTATTATTCGATACTAAAGGATACGTTCATTTCTTGGGAACATCTTTGTTATAGATGGGGAGGCTTTAGCTGATTATAATGAAATCTAATTTCTCGAATTGATTTTAAAACGGAACAGAAAAACAAAAACATGATCTATAACACGAACTTAAAAACGAGAAAACGTATTCTCTCCTGTAGTACTGAGATGTGATGCAAATCTTCTGATTAGCCAAAATTAGTTTTTGTCTGAGATTTTGCCAGCGAATGAAGAGATTTATTCCGGATTATATCATATTTCGAGCTACTAAACTGAGCACGACCATGCAGGGACGTCATAATGAAGCGAGTGGTGATCGAGATCTTTACTCTGGCTGGTCTGGCTCGAAGCACCCATGCACATCCCTAGTTAAAAGTCGGACAAAATTTGCCCTGAGTTGCACCTTGTGAAACTGTTTTCGCCACCAGTGACTTTTCATCGATATGCTTAATAATAAAACGCCAGATGAGACGTCTCCTTAAATTGATAAATAAATGAATTTTTGCATTTTTTGTGCGAAATTTCTCATATGTTTTTAAAATGGGAATCTAATTGAACACATTAAATTGCTTGGTCCGTCTTTCTTTCTCGCTCATATATAGGGATGCTTCATGACCGTATCTGTGATACGAGTTTCACAAGTTCACAAGTACAAGAATATTTTAATCGCGGGTACTGTCAGGATGGATATATTTGTTTGTCATCCATGACTGGAAGAATGGTCTAAAGAAAATATCGAAACTCGTCTTTTCTGACGGGTCGTGTACACTAGCATACGAATAATTGCTGAGGCAGCTGATATCCTCGACCTAAAAGTAAAGATCACGGTAGAGGAAACGAGGTAGGGTCATTTCTATGGGAGAAAATACACCTCCTCTTGTTCGGCTAGCCAATGGAAAGGCTTTATTTCAAACAAACTTTATGACGCCACCAATACACAATGTCGTTAAGCCAATAGTGGAGCCAGATTTGGGGGTAGAAGTGCTACCAGATGCAATATGAGCCATGATTCGTTGATTCGTTGCCATGACGTCAGCAAACCACACCGTCAACAAAAAAAGACTGGTTTGAACCTACCTCGTTTCTTCTACCGTGGTAAAGATCACGACAGCCGTAAGAGCTGGTATACAAGATACGCACCCGGTGAACGTCAGCGACGAGAGTGACATTTTGACTCTCTGGAGGCCACAAAGTGTTTACAGGAAATGCCTCAGCAGCTCTTATCTTATCAACAGGGCAAGGGTATCGTACACTCCGCTCATCGCGCGTATGCCAGGAGACAGATGTATAAGTTCAGTGCAGTGGTAACGTTTTTCATTCTTCTTAGAAACTTTGCTAATGGTTTGAACTCTGAAATACTCGCTAAAAAAATAATCTGCCTGTTCGTTTGTGGGAGTACGCGGTATTTCATATTTCGTTCATAATATTACAACGATATTAGGGCATTAAAGCCTTGGCACTGAAAAATATCTAAAATCATAAATAACGCGAAAACCTTGAGCAAACGTCTAGGGCAAATACGATTTTTATTATTGGGCAATCCTAAAACGAAACGCTTTGAGGGCGTTCAATGCGCTTCTATTCTTACATTCTTGCCTTCCTGAACCACATTTCTTCTGAGTTAGTTTTTCGAACCATACTTTCCGTGAGGGGAAAATAGTAATAAACCATTTATTTGGCATGACAATAGTGAAATAAATATATGTATTTTAAGAGTGCAAAGTTTCGATTGAGTTTCGTGATAACGAATGTAAATACCCTACCACAATCTCATTCTATCAATAGTTTGTGCAAGTGCTTTTGACCTTGATTGGCATGTCATCCTGGGTCTTTGCCTGTCCGCAGCGAGATAAGCTTATTATTCTCTTTAAGTTTAATTACAGTTCATTCAACTCGAATTTATATCAGCAGCTTCTTGCAATGTCGGTAGCCGCACTCACTTCTCGTCATTATTTACTCTAATTTGAGCAATTCAACTTGTGCAAAATTTGGGCTATGCTTCCACGCAGCAGAAGGTATCAATACAGGGTGTTTTTCTGCGCGGACAAATTTCAACCATAGGTGTAAAAATTCAAAATAAATAGATTTTTACGAATGATAAAATGCCAAAAAACCTTAGTTTTCGAGTTATAAGGACTTGAAGTGACTTTAAAAAGTAAAGTAGAATACTACATGCGCGCCAATGTTAGCTCTAGTCTTGAAAGTTCCGACCCCACTAAAGCAGGTTTTTGTTATTTTTACAATAAAACCTGAGAGCATTTTATAGTTACGAAAAATATCTGCAATTTGAATGTCCGTTAAGAAATTAACACCAACCCATCAATGATTAACTTAAGTAGTTATTTCATTAAATTGATAAAAGATTCCTTTTTACAATTTTTAAGAAACTTTTCGTCAGAGGTATTGTAGGATATTAATAACAAACCATAAATTAATGCTCAATTTTTATTTAACAAACTAGTTTTATTACAGACGGTGTTGAAAATGGCCTCCATTATCCTCGACGCACTTAGAACATTTATCTTCGAGTGAGCGCCATACATGTTTAAAGACGGCAGGCATTTAAGTAATAATGCCTGCAGAATCTACAATGGGGCATACGAGATCCTCTTTTGATTCAACTGGAGTGGCGCACACTAGGTCCTTCATGGTGCTCTACAAGAAAAAGTCTGATGGCGACATGTCAGATGAGCTGGCCATCCTACTGGACCACCTCTGCCTATCCATCGATTTGGAAATTGTCGATTTAAGAACTCGTGAGCTTCACCGAAGTAATGTGCAGGTGCCCCGTCATGCTGGAACCACATTCGCCTGCGTGTCGCTAGTGGAACGTCCTCCAATAATCCAGACAAAACATCGCGTAGAAAATGGTGTAAACAGGTCCCGTGAGAGGGGAAAGCAATAGGTGAGGGCCAATTGAATTGTTGCTCACGATTCCTGCCCACACGTTTACACTGAATCGATGTTGATGACTATTTGGGTGAATAACATGAGGATTATTCTGAACCCAATAGTGATTATTGTGAGTGTTAAAAACACCATTTTGAGCAAAATACGCTTCATTAGTGAACAGAATGAGCTTGGAGAAGTTGGGATCCATTGCTTGCTGCTGCATGAACCTCTCTGAAAATTGTAGGCGAGGTCCAAAATCTTGTGGCAGCAGTCCTTGCACTCTTTGGGAATGATACAGATGTATCCTCTGATGACGTAGTGCCCGCCTTATAGTAGTATGAAGTTGAGCAGCCGAACGAGTGTCATCACAGGGATTTTTGCTGAAAATGTTCCACTATTCTCTCTTCCGCCGTGTGACGACGTCGTCCAACATTCATTCTGTTCGCAGTGGAAAAAACGGTGTCACGCAATCTCATATGCAAATTTGTAAAGAACTGTTGTCGAATCACATCACGACCAGGACAAATCGTTCACTGTTCATGCGTGACGCGAGCCTAGCATTTCTGTTTGCAGCTCCGTAGATCATCTCGGCCATCTCAGCATATGTCCACAGTGCAACGTTTTTTAACAAAGCAAATCAAACTTAAACATCCAACTCGTGAGTTACACTAACGTACAAACATGAAATGCGTAATAGCTTGAAACTGTAGATATTTCCGAACCGTAAAATGCTTGCAATTTTCATTGTAAAAATAACAAAAAACTGCTTTAGTGGGTCGGAACTATCAAGACTAGCGGTAACATTGACGTGCACGTAGTATCCTACTTTAAGTTTTCAAGTTTCTTTAAGTCCTTATAACTCGAAAAATAAAGAGTTTTTTCGCATTTATCATTCGTGGGAATTGTTTTCCCACTTATGGTTGAAATTTGTTCGCACAAAAAACACCCTATATATTTTCAAATGACTCATTTGTCTGCGATTTTAAAACCAATTCTTCAACATTTACTTTTGATAATATTCGGATCAACAGTCTGTTTGAGAACTTCCTATTTCTGCAAATAAACCCGCATTTCGATTATTCTGAGAAATACTTTTCAACTACGTATAATATTATATCGCGCATGCAATGTACAAAAAATATCCTATCAACCTTTGTTATTTGCTTCCTGATTACAAATAAATAGCAAACCCTGGTTGTAGGAATATTTATTTGAGCTACTCTTCAAATTTCAGCTTTTTCATGAACAAAAAACCGTCGTGATCTCGTCACATGTGAAGCTTCCGATCATCAGACTTCTCCCTCAGGTCGGTCTAAGCATCGCGGCAGCAAAATATGTATTCTCCCTCAGGTCGGTCTAAGCATCACGGCAGCAAAACATGTATTCTCCCTCAGGTCGGTCTAAGCATCGCGGCAGCAAAACATGTATTCTCCCTCAGGTCGGTCTAAGCATCTCGGTAGCAAAACATGTATTCTCCCTCAGGTCGGTCTAAGCATCGCGGTAGCAAAACAGTATTCTCCCTTAGGTCGGTCTAAGCATCGCGGCAGCAAAACATGTATTCTCCCTCAGGTCGGTCTAAGCATCTCGGTAGCAAAACATGTATTCTCCCTCAGGTCGGTCTAAGCATCGCGGTAGCAAAACAGTATTCTCCCTTAGGTCGGTCTAAGCATCGCGGCAGCAAAACATGTATTCTCCCTCAGGTCGGTCTAAGCATCGCGGCAGCAAAACATGTGTAGTGTGTTGATTAGAATTCCATTCTTGTACAGTGTATGTGTATTGTTTAGGGTTGAATTAAGTAGAGCGCTTTGTTATGTTAAAAGCCTGCTGTGTACATAGAATTAAGAACTATAGTAGAGATTGGAGAATAGACTTCCGGTGGAGTGGTCTGCGGACACTTGGTCGCTGTCACTGGTGCGGAGGGGCTGATGCTTTGGGTAGGTATGGCCGTGTTAGGTGGAATAATAGAAGTTTTATTGGGGACAAATATATTGTAACCTTGTAAACTCCGTAGATTAATTCGTGCACTGTATCTCCTGTCTCAGAATTTGCAACTCCCCGTTCCGACCGCTCCTCTCCGCTCTTGCTCTCGCTATAGTTTTGTTTAGGTTTCTCCTGTGCTCGTGCCTTTGTAATGTGTTAAGGATGCTAGGGGGCGCTTGAATCCTTGCTCCTTAAATTATCAAAATAAACTATTGATTTTAACTTGTTGAAGCCCAGTGGGTGTGTCAAATGAATTGGTTCATTCTAGTGTTTTTCAATTCCTACACCGGTTCCAACCAATCGCTACTGGCTGTGCGTAGCACATCACAACATGTCTTCTCCCTCAGGTCGGTCTAAACATCGCGGCAGCAAGACATGTCTTCTCCCTCAGGTCGGTCTAAGCATCGCGGCAGCGAGACATGTCTTCTCCCTCCAGGTCGGTCTAAGCATCGCGGCAGCGAGACACGTCATCTGCTGCTACCCGAACTGATTAAGGACTGCTCGATTTAATATTGTTTTTAGGTTGCTCCCAAAACTTTTTTCACTTAACAACATTTCGTTTAAGAGACATGATATACGAGTGAAAGTTTAGGTGTAAAGGTTTAAGTGAGAATTTCATGGCAAATGTATGAAATTTTTAGTTGTTCTAATTAGCAGCCTGGTGCAGTTTCATAGGTTCATCTCGGAATGCCTTATATGTACTCATTCTAATAGTTTGCTGCTGTGCTCGTACTTTCACGTGAATCTATAACAGAAATTAACAATAACATGAAAAAATTAAGGATTAGTTCTTTGCGTAGGTAATTTGCAAGTGTGTTGAAAATCTATGTATTTTTAGTAAATGATGAGAAGCCGTTGAAAGGTAAATTTTAAAGTAGCCCCTTTGACTCATGCCCTACTTAATGAGCGCTCGTGAAAAACCCCGCTTAACCGGTTTCAAATAATACAAAATGAAGAAATAGAGAGGCGCATTTTCTATTACATCTGACGAAACAATAATATTCAAGGTGCAGTGACGATAATGATTCTAGAAAATTTAGGAAGATACAGTTCTTGAAAATGACTCGATAACGAACAGGTGTTAGAGTGCTGTTCTTCCCTCCGACGGCATTGTGCAGTTAACGACACGGGCATAATAAGTCGCACAATTTCCTAGAACGTAAGAAATACAACTCAATGAACGAGTTTCATCTTGTGTTTAATTTGACTCGCACTTCTCGCAGCAAGCGGTCTAGATGCGGCTCCCCGCGACTTCTCTCGTCATTTAACTCACCTGAATATTAACTTAATTTTCCATCAACAAGCTCATCAACATGACTCGAAGATATCTCTTATCTTCGTGCAGAGGCCAGCGTGGCTGCAGGCAGTCGCTCTGCAGCCGTGACCGTGTGAGTGCTGGCGTCAACGCTCGTAACAAAGTCGGAGCGATGAAATGCATGGAAATTTTAACGATATCATGGGTACAGAAAACTGTTTCATGACCAACACGCTGCATAAGTTTTACTGGATAACTGAATCAGAAAACTGGTGAGAGTATTTGACCTTGACGAGATGTGACAATGCAGCTTTGTAGTGACGAGTGACATGGACTTAGACATTTTCTGCCTTGAAACTTCTGCATTGAATTTTCATACAGCGCTGTGTTTAGAGTGAGAAATTTGCTGCTTGTCTCTGGCAGTGGCGACGTGAGTAGCACCTTCAACCACTGCAACATGATTTATAATTGTATGCATAAATAAAATAACTGAAATAATAATTATTGAAAGCGTATGTCACCTAATCAATGTTAACCAGACATGAAAAATTCATTCATCAGTGACTTTTCGGCCCCGATCGCTTGCATGGATGGGTGTTTTTATCGCCAGGAATGAACATAATCTTTTTACGATGAACTGAAAGTCTTGAAAATGCAAGTGCTTGCAAATATAGACTGTAAGCTCTGACGGTTTACCCTTACTCCGTCAAGTTATGAAGCTTCAGATTTAGTACACCGAACGCCCAACTACCTGAATTAACGCACCTCTGTGACCGACTCCATGCTGGTGCTCCAAAATTTTCCTTCCTTACTGCAAGACCTTCCCTCTGCAAAATGCGCTTCATAAATACTCAAAACCTTCATTAAATTTCGTTCTAATTGCATTAGTCAGAGTGGTTTATTGCTTTTACTTTTATTATATTACAGCCCCTTACTTTACGATCATCATCTAGTCCTCTGCAGGTACCCAATATTCAGCTTCTCTGCACCATCAAGTTTAGTGGTTGCCTCTTCTGTACCTTTTCCCGTCACTGTGATAATCTCCGAGCGATAGGATCTTTGCTATGCTTACATACATTAGAAAAATTCGTTAAATTTTTAATAAGGTTATTTTTTCGCAAACTGTCACAAGCTAGCTCAAATAAGACAATTTTTCTTTGGTCTATTTGAAACGTGAAACGATTATATTTGTCTCTTGTTCCGTTCTGTGTGTAAGCTGTGTGTAAGCAACACACACCAACACTGAGTCTAATGTCAGAGGCTAAGATCGCCCGCCGGCTGTAATACCTAGATTATCTGTGTTATGTGTCTTGATACAGCGGCCTATAAATAAACCTGGATTCATGTCTCACACACAGTCGGATTGTACATGTGCCAAGCGCCAGATTTAGTTATCTGAGTGTACGATACAGGTTCACATTTTAGTACACCAACATTTAATGGTATGATACACGTTAACGGTACGCACAAGAAAACCCAACACATTCAGATGAACTCCAAATGATGCCAGCAACGTTTGGAGAGCCTTGATGTATTTGATGGTGCAGTACCAGTGCACAAGTACAGGGTGGCGCGTAAGTAATGCACCATTTTAAAAAATTAATAATAAATAAACTATGAAAGGTATAACGATAGGGTTAATTGCAAACGATAGAGGAACTCTTAAAGTTTATTTACATATCGTATCCTGTCTACAGATACCAGTGTATATTGCGGTAATAAATAAGGGTGCGTTACTTATGCGCCACCCTGTATCTTTG
Organism: Platorchestia sp. MABIK; assembly: GCA_014220935.1. Taxonomy (NCBI): domain Eukaryota; kingdom Metazoa; phylum Arthropoda; class Malacostraca; order Amphipoda; family Talitridae; genus Platorchestia; species Platorchestia sp. MABIK. The sequence goes on along the minus strand of JACJUY010000472.1, from coordinate 37,480 downwards.
TAGTCTACCAGAGGATGCTTTGAGCCGAATTTTCAACCTATTTTTCGTCGTCGAAAAAACGACAGCCAGCAGATTAAATTCTTCTGTCAATTTGGCATCTCGAAGCACTATAGATACGGACTGGTCAAATTTCATTCGGAAATAACTCGAACTAAAGAATTTTAGTAAAAACAGCACGCGGCATAGCCATGTCCATTGAAAAACTTACGCTGTTGGTTGTACCGCTTCAACGAAGTTAATTGTTCCAAAATCTTACTTTGAGCAGAAGTTTCAGCACTTCAAATGCTCTTTGTGCGTGGGCTTACAGAGGTTGATAGTTTATACTAATCCCAATTTTGCTGCAGACATTATTGTAGATGTCTACGTACTTCTGTTTCCCTACACTACAACGTCAGCGATCATGTGCTAAAAAAGCCGCATATTTTAGATTTGCCGAAATCCCTTAGCGTCTGATTTGTTTTTTGTGTATGTTAATGCCAGTCGGGGGTCGCTGCTTCGCCTGAGTTTATTTTCTGAAATTGAAACCTAAATATTTCCTCATTTTTCGATCGGTGATCCTGAATCAGTGCGGCCGATACCCAGTAGTCATCAAACTTAAGTGTATTCAATGAAAATTAAATAAAAGCCAGAATAAACTCGAACACATCATTTTTTGAAATTAAGGTTAAACCGAAGTACAGGCCAGACTCCTGTAGGCGGAAAATAGTATGTTACGGAAGAAAATCAGAGCTCAATCGATCGTTCACCATCCTGATCTTTGCAAACTCGTTCATCTTGTACTGTCAGTTTTTCCTGTGTGCCGTCATGCGATATGGAGGCTCGTTAGCGCTCTTCCCCTGAAGTTAATCTTCAAGTGCTCACAATTCGCTCCTCACAATTCGGAACATGATTGGTTTCCATGTCCTTTCCTCTTTGGATTTCGCTAAAGGATTTCCATTTCATTGCCTCAAACTGATATCTTCCTTTTGTTCTAAAATCGTGCACATGTCGGGATTGTATCGCAAGATTCTGGATCAGTTCATATCAAAACTCCAAATTATTCTGTAAACATTTCCCTTAAGACTGGTTCCACTCAACTTTCAGTTTATTTAAGTTTGAAGTACTTTTATATGCATGAGTAATGTTTAGAAAAATATAATTTCTTATGAAGTGCACGTAAGATTTACTGGTTAAGCATGAGATGTGTCCCACGAGAGTAAAAAGAAAAATAAGTTTTCTGGTCAAAAAATGACCGGTGGTCAAACTCGTATTTCCGATGTGTGTATCGTTGCTTAGTTAAAAAACAATCATTTGGATCTTACCAGTACTTTTGTTCCGGATCTACTAAGATCCGCAGCAAATAACCATTTGAGACTGCTGAACATCTAATTGAGAAGTCTATGAATTGCTGCACTCACTTTCGTTAGTTAACTAACTCTTTGGATAAAAGGAAAACCAACGTAGCTAAGAATATCATGATAAAAACAAACGTATCAGATTGTAAAAATCCATCTTCAGTACTCTGAAAAACAATAAATCAAACTGTTAAACAATTTTTTCTAAACTCTAAGTTTTCTGAATAGACTGAAAAAAACATGGACGTTAAAAAGGTAATAATAAAACAAAAACTATGAGAAATTTCAGAAATTTCTTAGCTACGTTGATTTTCCTTTTTCTCCCACAAGTGAGAATTCCTAGAAATCAGCCTATTTTATCTGTGAACTAACTCTTAATTAAGCTTTCAATGATAAAGACAGAGACAGTAAAAAAGATTCATTTAGATTCATGAATTTTCGGATTAGCGCTATTAGCCCTCAAGGTTTTCCATTTTGGTTCATCCAGAAAGCCAACAGCGGCACACCCAGCACAAAGAGCAAGGGCTGGAGGGCTGGAATTTTTCAAGTAAATTTTGTGCTACGCACAATATCCGTAGAGTTTTCTGTGAGACACCAGTTATAAATGCATCAAACTAAAGCCCAAGTGTCTCATCGATGAGACACTGAAGCATTTAAAGCCAAAAATGAACATTGAATTTGCGTTTGTGCTCATGCGTCACTGAATTAATTATATTGAATATTCATACCTACTTCGAAACATATTTCTCCTGCCACCAAAGTTGTGTGACGCATTTTGTTCGTAATGATGTTAAGTTGGTGCACAGCAGCATTACTAGTGAGGCGGCAATCTGAGAGCTATGTTTGTGCAGACCAGGGAGAGAAACAGGCAATGTGTACTTGCCTTCACTCCTGTCTGCATTGTTTACTGCCAAAAATTTCCAAGAATCAAGTGCTTAACACAAGTGGAATGTTGTGAAAATCTGCACGCTCAAAACACTGCCTGCTTTCTTGGCTCCGCCTGTGAAGAGTGTTTACGGCCTGCTTCTATTTTTCATGTACGTGCTTAGCTAAGGACAAACTGCGCTTGCATGAGCTGTCCTGTGTACCCTTGGTTAAAATTAGAACAGCATTTTGAAGAGTCAAGAGAGGTGTGGTGCAGAGCTTAACTGTTGTCTTCTTGCAAGTATCACTTTACTTCATCAGTTGATTTTTTTTTCTCGTTAAGCGGTGGTTCTACGTACAAAATGCTCACAGTCCCATTTTACAGCTGTCTTAACATGTCGCCAACCATATCATTACAGCACTGCACAGATCCCATATTCGGGTGAGTTTTTACGTACAGCCGTCATGTCCCACCACACTACCACTGCGCTATACAGCTGTCATGTCCCACCACACTGCCACTGCGCTATACAGCTGTCATGTCCCACCACACTACCACTGCGTTATTCAGCTGTCATGTCCCATCACACTACCACTGCACTATACAGCTGTCATGTCCCACCACACTACCACTGCGCTATACAGCTGTCATGTCCCACCACACTACCACTGTGCTATACAGCTTCATGTCCCATGCACCACACTACCACTGTGCTATACAGCTGTCATGTCCCACCACACCACCACTGTACGGTACAGCCGTAATACTTGCCCTGCTAGACTACCACACAATTCACTTCGCTCTATCAACATTCATAACCTACTGGCTAAGAACAAAGACGATCTGTTTTTCACATGAGACTGAACTGGAATGGAAAATTCAGGCTCCAATTAGCAGAAAATAGCTTTTTTTTACTAAAGAGTTTCATGCTGCTGATGATCTGAATAAGAAAATTTGCTGCCATGCATCATATGTGATGACGGAGTGTACTGTAGAGAAGAATGAAAGATGAATTATGGCACCTTGAAACGAAACTTTGTTCACTTACCATTTCCTGATGGAAATATTTCTTATCTTTATTGTAATGTGAAGCGGCGCGTATTCACATCCCTAGTTCGAGTGAGTTGGAAGATATTTTTTTGCTTATGCAGCTTAAGTGTTCATCATTGGATGCATACATAAAGAATTTTTTTCAGGCTCTCAAAAGAAGTAGCACAAATAAGAGAAGTCTGTGAATAGTTGTTGTAGAATTTGTTCAACAACAGTGTAAGAAGTTTGTTTTTCCTTCAAACAAGCAAGTAAAAATTACAATACAGATTTAAACTTTTATCACTTCTATTATTGGTGAATGGTGACTAGCAAGTGCTTCAAAAGACCTCGCAATCTTGGCAAGTGTGCGTCCAGTGCTGCAGCGATGCAGGCACACACGCGCATTGATTTACAGCACAATTTTCTGTAGTGGAGGCCTAGAAATTCAGACGTCTCTCCTTCACGATGAATATCCCTGCTCGCGTCTTGTGTACTGTCGTCTTGACTGCGATATCCATCTCTACCGGCCAAACTTTTTCTTCGTGGAGTGTGCACGCTGATGATGAGAACGTGAGAGCGCCAGCCCAAACCATAACCGTCTCGAATGGAAAAGTAAACGGCGTAGGTATCCGCACTCTGACTGATCCTTCCTCAATCGAAGGGGCATCTGCGGACCAAGTGGGGAACAGGAGACAGGAAGCTCATGATCCAGGAAAAAATGTTCATGGAATTCAGCTTTCCCGTGTCGACGATTACGAAGAACCATTTCTGCAGGACGGTACTTCATCTGAAGAAAAACTCAGCCATGATCTCCTAAAACGACTAAATGTGTCAAATGACAAAACTGCTAACAATTCTAAATTTGAAAACCTAATGTTGGAAACTCACACCAATCATCTGATGGATTCGAAAAAATTCCCTCACTCAGATTTTGACGGTACCTCCAAAGTTCTAACTCCAACGGACGTTATCGACTCCACCGAAGTCTCCGACGCCCCCTGTCCAGTTCGGGGGCGTGACTGTGCGCGTAAACCTGAAATTGGTCTTCGTGGTCACGCGCGAAACACGAACCAGTCTTCGTCACGGGGCGGCAAACAGTCAGAATCCGCCATTACCTCAAAACATACCGGTAATCATAACAGTGAAAACAAGATTCGAAATGTTAGTCAAATTTCCAAAGATGAAGTATTACAAATTTCGATGGGAAAGCAAGTACCAGAGAGCAGTGCAACAAACGTAGGGGATTCGTCGCAGCTGGCGGGTGCCGCAGCTCACGACTATCACTGCAGCGCCTATGAGCCTGACTATGCAGGTGAGTTGTCTTTTTTTTGCAGCGTTGTTGTCTCAAGTTCCTCTTTGTTAGTGCGACGTTACCACAAACAGCAATTTGCCATCCTTTTTAGAAGCGAGTTTAATCTTTGTTGAATTCAATGAAGTACTTGAGAATCAGATTAGTAGAAATGTTTATTAATAAATGAACCATTTTGCCTTCATTGTTATTGAGTTCACTAGGGCATTAATTATTTTCAAACACGTACTTTTCAAATGATTACTGGCGCTGACATCAGAAGAGGCTAATGTCGTAGTCAGCATGCTTCTGCAATGATTTCTATGTACGAGTACTTTCTAACTGCTCTACAAAGGTCAACTTTTTAATTAATGCTTCAGTATTGCATTGAGGCTCGTCTTTAAGTGCCCTCACGAAGCTGTTTTACATCTTAGTTTAGTGTAATGCTTAGGAGTTTATGAATTACTTTTTTAAAGTGAAATAGGTCAACTACTTTAGCTTACAACGAATTTTCATCTTAAAAAATGAATGAAAATAACCACTTAGGCAAGAAATGCACTTAGTGAAGCAAAGTTTTCAAAATTAGCTGACAATTAGCAATTTTGTACTTTAAATTGGATAAAGAATTTAATGTAATGTACTGGATTTGGTATATTTTGGAGAAAATGTTGCAGATTAAACACTTTCCGTTCCTGTCTAAATTTCCACGACAAAAAAACACTAAATTGATTTACATGAGCAGGTGATAGAGTTGTACCACAGTAAAGCTGACTTAACAGGTGAATTTCTCCTCATTTTCACTCGGGCACAAAATTTGTGTAGCCAGGTCTGCGTTTTTAAATTAAACAATAATGTTGCACAGGTTTTATGTCTCAAAATCAATCTCTGACAGGTGATTTGAGTTAGGGCGCGAATAAAATGGGCCAACAAGTTGGTCTACACCACCGCATTATCGCACGAAAAGTCTACTGTATTTCATTCGCTAGGCGGACTGAAGTTCTTTGATGGACCGGCTCTCCATCAGGGGCTAGGTGCAGATGTCTCATTATGATGATGATTCGGGAGTTGCATGCTTATCTTCTGGCTTATCATAAGAGTCAGGCAAGAATTCATTCCGTACTACCGATTGGTAACTTAGCACTACTTGTGAACACAGTAGGCGTCTAAGTAATGTTTATTCTCAGCTATCTAATGACTCTGAAAATAATCGAACAGCATTATCCTTCTGAGCTCGTAGAAGATCATGTTACAGACGACTCTGAATGCATTTATCAATGGAAGCATGTAGCGATAACTAGTTGATATGGTCACGATGCGCATTGACTGATAATTAATATCAGTGTAGGTTAAAGCCAGGAATTTAATCCACAGCTGTTTTACTTCGAATATAATAAAACTTAATTAAAAATTAATGCAACTCAAGTTCAAATTAATACTACTCAAATTCTAATTAATAAAGCTCAAATTCAAATTAACCCACTTGGGTTCAAATTGTTCAAACTAATGTTTAAATTAATCAGACACGAGTTCGAATTAATAAATTTGAATTGATAACCTCTTTGTGCATAAGTACTCGGGCTGTAAAAGTCCATTATTTTCAATTTTTGTAAGCATGGAAGAACATCAATTGATGCAAAGAGAGATACCACGAAGTCAAATTTTTGAGTCTTTGTAGTAGATTTTGGCGAACAGTTTTATCATCATTATATGCTATGTAGCTCAGCACAGAATGCGTACAGAGTACGGAGTTTTCAAAATTTCTGGTACATATGACACTGTTTGTATGTTGATGATAAACCGCTTGTATTGACTAAACATCAGTAAACAGTCATCAAGATAACGCAAAGAATGGATCATAATAATAGACATTTAGTTAAAACTAATTTATAAATATTCACAATAAACACATGTTTTAAAGTGACTGAGAAACGTATTTTGAACGTATTCTACCATCGAAGATGACGAAATTAAATCTTGATGCTACTACGTATTCGAACGGCTCAAAAACACAAAATATTACCTATATTCGATAACAACCTTTATTATTATTCCGTTCGTCGTATCTTTGCTTCGTGGGATGACGCAGATCTCTTGGTCAACTTATATGGTCAACTCACTCAGAGTGGTCATCTCGTTAATTTCGAAACTAGTTCCCAATCAATTTACTGCCCAAATTTATTTTGCATAGTAATGTTTTGATTTTAAATGCTGATGGTTATTAAGATACCGTACTTTATTTGTAATATCGAAATGATTGTATATTCATGCTTAATCATGACAAGCTATTTCCTTCACTACTCAAATAAACTCAAATAATAATTTTTTGTACCCTAATTATAGAAAATCATGTCCACAGTATTGTACATTCAATTTTCTTACGTGCTGAAATATGCTAAAAAGCTAGCGAAATATTTGTGAAACCCTTTACAGAGCTTCAAAAATTTCACTTCGTAGCATGAAGCCGCCGTCATAATTAAAGACCTATCTGTGGTGTCACGTTACCGAATTCATCAGGTAGCGAGAAGGAACTACGAAGTGAGCTGTCACACGCTTCCGATGTCGTAACGATTCGTGACTATTTAATTAGTTTATTTAATAAAAAGAAAATGGCTGTGTTTCTAAACTGAAGTGAATGAAAATCCTTTCTAAAGATTCCAAAGTGGTTCTCTGGAGCTAATAGCTGCCATTGAAGGTGTTAGAATACTTCCCCGCCTGATTGTGAACTGGAACACAGGGCCATGTTTAGTTAGTTAGTTGTATGTTGAGGGAAAAACTTAGTGGAAAATTCTCAAAACATGTTTTAATACATAAATAAAATGAGGTTGAAAAAGGTTCTTAAAATTAAAATTAATTTTCAATGCATACTAGTATTGATTTCTCGCGCAGGTAATGTTATGACCCAACTTCTCAGTGTTATCACATAGTTATCTGGAACTGTGCATCACCATTTTAGTATATTTTTTTTATATTTCACAAATTTCGTAGACTTTTTACACCAAAATTCAATCAAAACCATAAGTTCCAAAGAGAGAATTTCATTTCCAGAATCTGTATTTACAACTAAACTGACTGAGCTAATGTCTAACGACATGAGTAATGTACAAAAATATTCATCGATAAATGCTAGATTGAAAACGCAAATTCGGTGTCATCCTTCTCTTGTAAAAAGTTGTCTTCCTCCAGATGGATGAAATTCAGATCAGCCGTTAGAATATTTTTAAATTTAAAGTAAAACGGAAAGAACGATGAATATCGTGTAAAACACTTGCTTGTAAATTAACGAGTTTCGAGCGCTCGTTCATAACCAGCTAATACAATACAGATAGAAGTCTTCTCTAAAATATCGGACTGAAATAGAATGAAAAATTCAAACTCGGCAAAAATAAATAGAAATTTAATAAAGAAATACATTAATTATTAGCTATGGACAACTCAATAGAGTGGAGATGGTTAATTCAGGCAAGCTTAGTCCTGAGAATGTAGAGATTCCAAAATCCTCAAATCGTGGGCGATATTTGCCCTACCCAAAACTCTAACATCAGTGTTGTTAATTGTGGCACTATACAAATCAGCACGACCCCGTGATGTTCAATGTGAAGAAGTTGCTATGATCGTTCCAGTATAATAACTCCTACTACGATGTTCAGCGACCCTACGACTTTGAGCTCGCGAAGTCACGTCCACATACTCAGATCGATGTACGGGTGCATAACTACATATTCTTTAAGGATGCATACATCATAGTTGTGAGCTTATCGTTGAAATGTAAAATTTAACCAATTTTATTTACCAATCAGATTCTAAAATATTGTCCGTTGAAATGTTTAATCGGCAAGAACTAACAGGTAATTTAAATTAATTTTGCGAGACTGAGGACTGAAGTTTACAGAAATGACAGGTGTGAGTGCTAGTAAAAATTTTTCTGAAGGCGCAGATCTATGAAACTTTATATCTCAAAATTGATTCTACGCACCACGATAGAAAAAAATGAATTATTTTTACAGAGTAATATTTTAGGGAAACAGATCATTTAATGCTTTACATGAGCGACATATTTGATAATCTTAACACAACAGAGAACCAACAAAGTTGAGTTAGAAAACATAGCCCGAGAAACTATCTGTAAAATACTTACTCTCAAATCTGTAAGATACATTCAAAAAACAGATCACTCAAATTTGTTCCTTTTCTTATGAACAATACAATCTAAGACTTGGAGCCTACCTTACGGCTGAAATGAACATAGCCGATAACGTAATGGGGAACAATGGCATCGTCTAGAGCAGGGCTTCTCAACCCTTCTGTTGTCGTTTACCCTCTTAACTTAATGGTGTATCTTCATGTACCCCCAGCACAGTTAAAGGCTTAAGAAACTTTAAAAATACACTTAATTATTAATAATTATAAATACTTATACGGTTGTGTTTGTATATTGTATATTTTGACATATGAAGTGTGTTAAATGTACCGCTATAGGTACATGTATTCCCGGTTGCGGTTGAGAAGCCCTGGTCTAGAGCGTAAGTGACAAAACATGCTCAGAAAACTTATTTTGCAAGATGGAAATTTTTCCATTCGTCCTTGACTGAATTTTTCATTGATTGCAAAGTTCATGAGGACACTGAAATTAATCAAATTCAGATCATGCGAGATGTATCTACAGTCGTCAGTAATATACAAATCAAGGGTATCAAAATTTTAGGTAGACGAAATACACCGCTAATTGTCCTGCTGCGGAACTTTCGAAAAAAGTGACGCTTAACTTCACCTCATTTCCAGTTCCGTCGACTCCATTCTGGCATCAACCCAACGAGACCGCTGAACTGGTTTTTCGGTAATTTCCAAATCTACTGATATCCTTAATTCTCGGTACGGTGCCAATCACGTGGAAAAAATGCGTCACAAACTAAAAATGACAAACCAGGCGTGGACGAACCTCATGGTTGGCCAATACAAATGTCTCTCTCATGCGTTTGAATTGACTTCGTGTAGTTGTACGCTCAACATTTATTTAGGTTCAGAGCCTCAGGTCAGGTATGGTTAATTGCGGCATAATCGTTCTTTGAGTTCGGAGTTCAGGTCCTCCACTCTTTATACTGACAGCAGGATGCTCAATGCACTGAGCATCAACCAGTACGCACAACTTTACCCTTTGACTACGTGGTTTCTAATCAGCTCGTTGCTATCCGACCTAGGGCCAAGTGTTTACTCGAATTTGGTTTGGATTTTTGCCTGACTATTTAAACATAAAATTATTGGATAGATTCAGCCTTTTCGAAAGACCATACTTTAGGTCAAGAGTTTAGGTTGCTCAAATTTATCGGATTGTACTAATCGTCTTCATTTGTTGGTGTTACGGTGTTTCTATATTTTTAAACCATATATGGTGCATTCAGCGGCTTTACAAAGGGAGGACGTGAAACTGGTTACGAACTTCGCAGCCAATGAAAATATTGTAATGTCGAACCCACACAAAAGAGGTGTGGTCATTGTTGACGAAACTATATAACAGTCGGGCCATTAATATTTTCAAAAATTATTCCTCCAATTCAAAGTTAACTTTGAAGATAAGATGAATACTTTTTTTCAAAAAATTAAATGCATGAATGCATTCCAGAGGGAATTTCCTGTAATTTGCTCTTTTCCAGATATACTTCGGGTATCGTGAACGGGTTACCACAAATTCAAAAGATAACTTTCGATCTGAAATTCCATCTGAAATGTAAGAGATGAGCAATTCAGACCCATCTTTTCGACAACTAAAACTCTTCGCCACAAATTGTCGAATATTATCGTTTCAATCTTGAATCCTCTTACTGTGACTGAATTTGAAGTTAAAAACTCAACTAATTTTACTCAAGATATTGCTAGTGTATTAAACGCTTCCATTTTGTGTGTTCTATCGATCGAAAGTGTTTTATCGATGATAAAAGTATTGATACTAACGTTCCGCTGGGTGAGACCATCGATAAATTTCGGTTTCAATGCCTCGGCCTCCCCAGGAAATTATTCGTAATGCTCCTCAAATTGTCAGTCCTAAACTCATTTTTTATTTCCAATGCATGGTTTTATAAAAAGTGTGAGATTTAGGGACGAACCTCCCTCTTTGTTGAACTTTCCGAATGCGTTCGTTTAATGAAAAATCATAGTTAAATGAATGCCTCACAATGTTTAGGCCAATTTTTCACAGAAGATATGTAGATGATAAATTTATGTTTTTTCGCGATCAGTCGAATGCTCGGTTTTCTTTGAAGCATTTTAACTCCAGACAGAGAAACACAACTCCCGATGGCTGGGGAAAAAAGGCAGGGTCTCATTTTTTGACTGGTTAGTACTCAAGAATGACAGATTTGAGTGCTCTTGTTTTCGTAAGGTTTTTTTTTTAGATTTGGGCACTAATCTGTGAAAATTTTTGGCTTCTATTTTGACCCTCAATTTCTTTAGAACTCAGTTGTATTGGGCTTATCATACATGCAGCTCATGTGAAGTATGAAATGGTGCATTTGTTTTCTTAAAATCATACTTTAAAAATGTTTTTCATCGTTTTTCATATACTCCCAAGTTGTGAATTTGAGATAGAACATCGAAAGGCAGCATTTGGACTAAACAGTTATCAGCACTAACACCTTGTCGTTTCCATATTTCGGTCCTTAATCTGAAAAAGTAAAATTAAATTATTTTTGCTCAGGAAATAATTCAATCGCAAAGACTTCAGACATATTTGTCAGACTTTAAAATTAGTTAATTTTTTAGCCTCAATGATGAACTTCCAACTATGTTGCAGACATCCTTAGTATAATAATATAGTTGTGCACCATGTGCATCTGAGCGTGTGGGCATGACCTTCTGTACTCTAGGTTCTAGGGTCGCCGAACATCGTGGCAGGAGTTGTCGTACCGGAAATATTATAGCAACTCTTTCACATTTAGCTCTACGCGATCAAGTTGACTTGTTTAATGCGCAAATTTACAACACCGATTTTAGGCTTGGGATAAGACAAATCTTTCCCTCGATTTACAGTCTCATTCAGGGATTTGAAGGAGGGATTTACAGTCTCATTTCATTCTTAGGACTTGCTGGTTTGTCTCAAACTACCATCTCATTTTTTTCATTTCTCCTTAGCCAACAGATAACCAGATTGATTTATATTGTTTATCATTTATTTTGCGTACGAGTTTCTTATATTACTTCCTTTCATCCTTTTACTGATGACATCTTTCTTTATTGTTTTAGCTGATCATGAGCGAACTCTCGAAACGACCTATTTTATAGGTAAATGTTCAACTCTTAAGTCCTTTAACAAGTTCACATGCAATTCATGTGTTCTGATGTAAATTTGTAACGCAATTATCTCTCACATCTTTACATTCGAAAGCTAATAGGCCTAACTGATATGCTATACCGAGAAAAGTCAAGTCTCAAATACAGAAATAAAATCTGCATGTCTTGTTCACTTGCTTTCATTTGAGTAGCCGTTACTATTTTAAGTTTTCATCGGTGACCTAATGCCTATGATTTATAGTGTAGCTCTTCTACATCCTGAAGCTTCCACTATACCCTGTTGTTCTTCGTAAGCAGCAGGTATTTGAATTAATTTATTTTGTATCCCTACATTCAACTAAACGTTTCATCCTAAAAATGAGATTTTGGTAAGCTGTTATTCATTCATAAGCAAAACAATTCTAGATAGTTGTCATAAATACATGAAAAGAACTGTTCAGAAGAATTGTCACCGCACTGCAATTTAAACTGTGGTGAGCGAACGATTTCTAAAGAATAGTAACCTAAAGTTCAAAATGTCCTCACCGATAAAAAAGAAGAAAAAACTGAACTCTCTGTTAATATGAATAACACTGAAAACAGCTACGTGTGAATTAATTGGAGGCTAACATAGTGTGATATTTGAATAAATCAACGTCACATTTTCAAATTGAGGACTTGTTTCTTAGCACAGATTCAGTCCAATTTGACGTTTCGCTTGACTCAATTGCAGTTGTGATTCCTCGCGGCTACTTCGTTGGTGAAGTTGGAAAACCAATAAACGCCTCGTGTCTATTGAATCCTGCTTACGTCACCGAATCTTCTAAAGCGAACTTGACGTTCGTGGAAAGAAATGTTCACATCACGGTGCAGAAGAAGGTGCCTTTGCTTCTATCGCTTTGTTTGTGTTAGTTGGTCGTATTACTGTGTGATGGTACTGGAAGATGTCGTTGAGTGTTAGAAGTAATAGATGTTTGGATTGATTTTTATGTATTTTTTTCTGTTTGAAAGCAAATGACACTCTGCGTCATTCATGCGGCATGTAACTGATCAACATCGATAGCATTTTGTAAGCCAACTCATGGAATTTTAATCTGAAAAGAACCTAATATGTACTTCGAAGCTCTTTTCCCCGAGTGATTTCAAAGCTGGCCAGAATAAATCTAACCATTGTTCACCAAAGGCAAGTTTCATCTTTTGCCATGGCCAGGACTTCGATCACATCATTGGTACTGAACGGACATTAACCAAAAGTGGCTATGAGAATTTAAACTGCATTGAACACATATATTACAGCTAGTAGATCAAGATCTGCTGATTGGAAACAGAGGTTATTACTTCTTTTTCACCTTCATATTTCAATGTTTACGTCCAGTGATTCAGCTACAGTGAAACTACGTAAGAGATAGGAGCTATAATGTGAGTAAACTTGGCTCCCTCACCAATTTCCCCGCCAATTTTAAAGCTAATGATAACTTTTCGAAGACCTAAAAGGTTGGGTCTATATTGAATTTAAGCTTTTCACGGAAATTAAAAATTCCGTTCTAAAGAATCACTAAAGGAACACATTTAAAAACGTTTTCAGGAATGACATTCTGCTCGCTGATGCGTTATTTTTTAGGGTAAATATGTTGCGTTTGGTATTAATCGAATTTCCCTTTTTCGGTGCCTAAACATAGTTAATTACATCTAAATAAACAATTTTTATTCTACGCACTTTTCGTCGCAAATGAGTATTTAACGAGTTATTGCGGTAGGTTTGGTTTTGTCTTTGATGACGAATGCGCTCGATGCCCCCAAAATAGATGAAGCCCCTGCTAAATGTAGAGAAAAAATAGCCAGGTCAACTGAACTATGTGCAGTAGCAGCGGCTACATTTAATACTTGAATATATTTATAATAATATTACCTAAAACTTTTCTTTTTTCTGAAAAACTTTTTCTCTTTACTAGAAAATTTTTTCTATAAAGATTAACAGCTACTCATCTATTTTGGAAATTTTGTTGCTTGAATCACGGTAATAACATCAAAATAAACCACTTTTCTTCTATACACTTTTTGTGGCAAATGAGTATTTTACGAGTTAGAGCGGTAGGTTTCATTTTTTGCACAATTGAGCTGTTAAAGTATGTTTAAGTACTTTGTGATTTATTATTTGCCGGCCCCGCGGAGCCTGAACCCACTTCTAGGATCTTTTAGTTAATAACACAATAGAAATTATCACCAAAAAATAACGAGTTATAGCAGTATGTTAACTTTCGTCTTAAATGGCGGGAACGCGCTTGATCATTCGTGCGCGTTGGAAGGGAGCGTCCATTGCAGTGTTGCCATACGACGCACTCGATGAATTACTTTCCGCTTCAAACACTAGAGTTGCGGTAACTAATTTACCGCTATAACTCGTAAAATACTCATTTCCGAAGGAAAGTGCATAGAAGAAAACTTGTTTATTTCGATCTAATCAACTATGTATAGGCACTGAAAAGTGAAAAATAGATTACTACCAAACGCTACACGTATACTTTTTTGAAATATAACAATAATTGCGTTCAGATAGGAGTAGCATTATATGGTCGGTTGCTTAGTCGCCGCATTGTTGGGGGACGCCCACTTTTCTGGCGGGACACGCCCACTTCTTGGCGCGAAAATAACAGCCTCGGTTTGGGTAAGTTAAGGTAAGCTATTTTAGATTGATTTATGTTATTTTAGGTTAGTTTATTTAACTAACCTACCATAACCTACCCTAACCTCAACCATCGTTACGTAAATACCATATGGCAGCATATTTGGGTGTCCGTTCCTTCACTTTCATATACGACGTTCATATAACATCAAAGTTGAATAACTTGAAAATAACGCATCAGCGAGCAGAATGTCATTCATGTGAAACATTGTTAAATGTGTTCCTTTAGTGATTCTTTGGAACGGAATTTTTAATTTCCGTAGAAGCCTTAAAATCAATATTGACCAAAGGTCGATATTGAGTTTAATACCCTCTCAGAAATTAAAAATTTTGCTTCAATGAATCACTAAAGGAGCCCATTTAAAAACGTTTATCACGAATTACATTTTGCTCGCTGATGGTTAATGTTCGAGTTATTCAACTTTGAAGTAATAGGAACGTCGTACGTAAAAGTGAAGGAACGGACACGTAAACGTGTTGGAATACGGTATTGACGTAACGATGGGTGAGGTTAGGTTAGGTAACGTTGGGTTAGATAAGTAAACGGTAAATGTGGAGCGTATGGTAATAATCGAATTTGCAATTTTGGGTGCGGAAACAAAGTTAATTAGATCGAAATCAACAAGTTTTTTTCTATGCGTTTTTCGTCGCAAATGACTATTTTACGAGTTTTAGCAGTATGGTTCTTATCGCAATTGTTTTGTTGCAAGCGCGCAAAAAAAAGGGGATGACACCAAATGGACTCTTCCGTTAACGGTCTAATAATCGTGTCGTTAAAGTCTCAAATTATGTAAAACACCGTGATCGTTTGGTAATAATCGAATTTCCAATTTTGGGTGCGGAAAAATAGTTGTTGCGAGCGCGGGAAAAGCGCGCTCGATCATTCGAGCGTGTCGAAAGGGAGAGTCCATTGTAGTGTTGCCATGCAACGCCCTCGATGAATTTCTTTCGGCTTCCAACACCAGAGTTGGGGTCAGTAATTTACCGCTATAACTCGTTAAATACTCATTTGCGACGAAAAGTGCATAGAAGAATAATTGCTTATTTACATGTCATAAACTATGTTTAGGCACCCAAAATTCGAAATTCGATTATTACCAAACGCTATACATTAACCTAATAAACTAACCTAAATAAACTAAAAATCGCTGAACTTGCCTTAACCCAACCGATGCTGTTTTACCGCCAAAATAGTGGGCGTGTTCCAACAGTGTGGCGACTGCGCAACCGACTAGATAATGTTATTCCTACCTGAACGTAATTAATGTTATATCTTGAAAATTACGCATCAGCGAGCAAAATGTCATTAATTTAAAATGTTCTTAAATGTGTTTCCTTAGTGATTCTTTGGAATAGAAGTTTTAATTTCCGTGAGCGCATTAAACTTAATATCGACCGAAAAAACACATGAAATTATTCCACTTTAGGGGGATTTGCATCAGTTTGCAGCTGTCTCGTAGCCAACTGTGGCATTGGCAAAAAGTAATAAATGTGATGAGGCCAAGATTGTGATTGCATTTTTTGATGTAGCGAACACCAACAGCTGTGTTAGAAGTGTACTAAAATCGCAATTTAAACAACGATAAACTTTTAAATGAATTTACGTGTAAATCTGTGTGGAATATGCTCGTATGTTCTACATTTCCCCCGTCAACAAGTATATTTTTTCTACTAGATTATTTACTATTCAATACAAACAATGTTTTAAAACCCTCCATATTTTGGCAACTAAAATTGTTGGCTTCACGGTCATGATGCATCTCAATGCTGTTTTGGTGCAAAATTTGAGTGGTACCAAGCTTAGGGAAAGTTCGACGAACTTCTTTAGAATTCATAAAGTCTATTCTTAGTAGTTCTTGTTTCTTCGAAACATATTTAGGGAGACGTTGCTACTCGCAAAATGTGGGGAAGATGTGGTGTCGCTTTCAAGTACATTGCATTGTTACTTTTAATTGTACTTAGAGTTGTTGATGCTGTACAAATTGTTCTGCTCTATTGCAATGCAATTGTTCGGTCTGCTCTGTTGTGTTTGAGGATTTTTTATCTTGTTGGATGTGGTAGAATTTTACTGTTCCGTTCTGCTGAACTTCCCATCTACAGTCATGAAAAATTATGGTAAATGTTAAGGAGAGGCCAATGATCGATTTTCCAATTTTCGCTGCCTAAACATAGTTAATTAGATCATAGTTGATTAGAACAATTTTTCTTCTATTCACTTTCGGGGGGAAATGAGTATTTAATGAGTTGTAGCGGTAGGTTTAGTTTCGTGTTCCATAGCAGTTCCAGTCATTTCAAACAGCAGAAACCGTTGCGCGCTCGAGCTGTTAGAGTACATTTGGGTATTTCATAATGTATTATTAGCCGAACCCGTTGAGCCTGAACCCACTTCTAGGATCTTTCAGTCAGTAGCACAATAAAAGTTCATCACCCAAAAATAACGAGTTATAGCGGTATGTTAATTTTCGTCTTCAATTGTTGGAATGCGCTAGATCATTCGAGCACATCGGATGGGAGAGTCCATTGTAGTCTTCCTCTCCAAACAATTTCTTCCTGCTTCAAACACTTGAGTTGCGGTAAGTAATTTATCGCTATAACTCGTTAAATACTCATTTCCCCCGGAAAGTGCATGGAAGAAAAATTGTTTATTTAGATCTAATTAACTATGTTTAGGCACCGAAAAGTGGAAAATCGATCATTGTCCTCTCCTTCACATTTACCAAAATTATTAATGATTACTGGTACTTTGCATTAAAATTTTCATTGATGGTCGAATTTAGGTTTGTAGAAGACATTGTGCTTTTGTTGAGTATATTGAAATTTCCTTGTGCGACTAGCTATCGTTGCTTTGAATTTTTACCCATGTCCCAATTAACACGAGGGGCGTCTCAGAATTAATTTACATTATTCACGTGGTTGGAGTGAAAAGTATGGCAGTCTCGAGTAACCTTTGTCTGGGTGTTTTGCAACGTTGTATTATTCTTATATTCTGTTTTATTCTACCACCCTGTATATAGTCTCTTATCACTCTACCTTTAGCACTCAGAGAGTCACGCTCCGACAAGCACAGAGGTTCTATTTGTTATTACCGCTAGTTCTGAAGTTCGAGGCTGAAACTAACTTCTTACCCAATCTAAAATCGTACAGTTTTGTTTTTTCGGTAAATAAAAATTAGAGTGCCGCTGAATTCCTATGCTTGTTGTGAAGTGCTTATTAATACCCTAAGGAAGTTGAGAAAGGATTTCATTAAGCGATGGGCGCCGATTGGCGATCCCGGTAAATTGGGTCTCATCGAGAACATTCGACACTTCCACACTTCTGTGACATTACACTTCCACAAAACTCTTTGCTTAAGTTGCAATGAATTTCATTTGGATTTTATCGCTGCAGCAAAAAAATAAAAAACAGCAGGAACTTCGTAATCGGCAGTAGGAGCGAGTGAAGTTTCCATGGTTGCTGATGCGTGACTGTCCGAAAGATAAAGGGCGGGTACTTGTGAGTTATCTGGCACCACTTTTCTGGGTTTACTAAAAGGTAAGAAAATAAAGCTTCCTCTCCAGTTTTTGGATGGTCACAGAAATTCATATTGGCCTGAAACAAAATGAAATTAATATTAATAAAAGTTAATGATTTAATTAAGCTAACCTAACTTGACCTAACCTTAACACCAAAAGGAAACCATAAATTGAAAGTGGTGGCACACAACCCACAAGTAGCAAAGGGCGCATTGGTACTTGGCAGGCTGTGTGGTCACTCCACCCACGCAAGTTTCGTTTGACTTACAGACTTTAGCCAGGGGAGATAAAGTCCCCCTCCCCCCTCCTCTCCTCCCTCCCCGCTCACCTGCCGTACGAATTAACAAAAAGTAGTGAAACTCGGTTCGAGACGAGCCTGTAGCTATTTTTTTCGTGGTATTTTGTTTGCTCTTTACTATTTTGCATGTAGCGTTCATGAATTCGTGGATTTTTCATTCTTCGTTAATTATCACGAAATACATCTACTGAAAGTCTCATCTGAAAGGTAAAGAAGTTCAAGTAGCTATAGTTTGTATCTAGTTTATCTTGAGTATATTTTTTCCGTTGTTCTACCAGGTTTTTAAAGTTAACGAATATCTCTATTTTAACTCAATTTAACCGTTTTCGCTCCAATGTTTGAGATTTTTTCATTTATTTTACGAATGTGATATTTTACTATTACAATTGAAACCAAATAAACTAACAATACCTAATCTCTTGCCAACCCTCAATCTTAATTTTAACTTTAACTTGATTTAATTTCAACTTTTACCAACCTAATTTTTCCGTTCAACTTGAGCCCGATCAACCCGAATTCTAACCTTGCTCGAGTTGATTTGTTTTGTAGTAGAATTTGCAGAAAGTTGAAAAATGGAATTAATAAATGGTGACTAAAAGTTATTTATAGTATTTGTATACGAATCACTTTTCATTTATTTTTTGTATATTTTCCAGGGTGCCCATAATTCTTAAACAGAGAAGGTTGGCTTCTCCGAGAAGTACTTGTGAATAGCTTAGGGAATCTTTTATTTGAAGCAATTGAGAAAATATAAATATACTTGCTCTTCTAATTTTTGCGTGAATGAGCTGTAAATAAGTTCACAAATTAATTTGCTATCTTAAATACTCCATACATGTAAGCTGTTCATCTTTTACATCTAGGTGATTCGTAACAAATGCTTCCTGCCTACCGTAATATGGATGGCCGGGTTCAATTTGGATAAACAGGATCAGGAGTTAATATTGGTGCTGTAGTCGATGTGTTACAAAATTACACTCTGAGTGAAAAAAATACTCCACTGCGATAATTTCACACAATAGCAAATATTTTTCAGCCTCAAGTTTTACGTTTTCGAGAAATAATCTGTTCTTTGATGTGTTATCTGCTGTGATCAATTTATCAGTGATCAGCCCACGCGCGCGAGACGTTAATAGGACAAATTTGTGCAAATTTGAAACGCGTCCGCTTTATCTTCTATGCCAGAGGCACATATTCGGACCCATTCTGATTACAAAAATTTGGAACAAAAATGGCCATATTCCGTCTTTGGCGTACATGAATAACAATTTTAAGTGGCTCGATTCGTTTCCAAATCAATTTAATTTCATAAAAATTCATTCAACTGTGAGAGGGATTCCATATGGCATGCCTGAGAAATTTTGAGACGGTAAGTATTTGAAAGCTTTCATGTGGAGAAGACGTGAATCAACAGAATTCTAATCCAGGAGAAAAACAGAATTGCAAAAGATTTGGGACCACGGGCTGCGAGTAAACCTTTCCCATTAAACCTTTCCCTAATGTTTTTTTTTTAATTTCCATTTCACGTTGAAGAACATTTAGAACGTCTGTTTGATAAATAGCATAAAACTGCAAATAACTCAACGAAAAATAATCATTGATTGGAGTACTTTTTATTTTCTTCTCCTAAAATTGTTCTTCAATTTCCTTCTGAATAGATTGCCAGAGAAGAGCTCGGTCGCGACAGTCCTCCACTCGCACTAACGATAGTCTCAAAGTTATACAAAATAACTTCCGAAGATCCATCTCGCTTCTAAATGTTACTACACGACAGTCCTTCAAACGCAATTGGCATCGGCATCCAGTTCCCCATCGCAGGCAATCTTTAGCACCAATATATGATGTTCATGACTTCCGTTCTGCTCGTACACAACGCTCATCGTACAACGGCTCTCCATACCAGCAAGTAGCTCATACGAAGTTCGCGAATAACAAGATTTGGAGACCGACAGCATATCATGTGAAGTTCCGGCGAAAGAGAGCTGCACGCACACACGAGTGCAAGATGGAGGGCTACTTTGAAGTTGGAGTCCCTTATGAAATTCCTAACTTCTCCCGAGCGAATGGTGCCCCCCGTTCGTTGAATTGCTCACTATTCGATCGTGGTCAAGTCACGCAACATTTCCTGGTACCTTCTGAAGTGACCTGAGCTCGGAAGCTCTGGTCCTTTATTACTTGTTTCAAGCTTAGATTCTGTGCTGCTAAATGCCTTGAACAGATTGTACTGATTGTCAAAAGTGATTATGTTAATCCCGAATGCACAACTGTTTGTACCTAAACCACGCAAATAAATCTGAGCTTTGTGTGATGATAGGTTTACGGTTCTTTAATGATTTTAACAATGTAAGATTCAATGAATTACAGGTTTCTGTTAAGTTCAAACCCAATTCAACCTGGAAGGATTGGTGGATGGAGAAAAGTTTCTCAGTCAACAAGTTTCAAGTCATTCAACAAAAGTTTCAAGTTATTCCTCTCATCAGTGTGAGTGGAATTACATCAATTAATGCATCATTTGCTATAAGTATTTTTTCAACTTCGCTGTACAAAAGTAAGCATGCCTGCACTGTGATATTCAAAATTTGGTGCCCATGGCTTGCACATTAGACTAAATTATCTTTTAGCTTTACATGCTATGGCACACGTTCTTTTACATTCTCGATCGTTCACAATAGGCAAAAGATTTCTAAAATGCCGACGGTTTCGCTCTACGATAGTATACGTCGGTGAACGATATATCTTACTGTGTTTCTTATTATCCTGCAGAATCAACCACAGGTGCAACAGATGTTTAGTACCGTTTTAGTACTAATTTAGTCTCCGATTTTCCTCTCGGGGAAACCTCGTGAGCACCCACTTACTTAGATGTTACTTTTTTTAACTTTTTTGTTACGAGTCTCCACTGCCGCTGCTGAAGCGCTGTCAGAGCGACGACATGGTGTAGTCCTTCCATTTGATTGGAATGTCATCACAGCTGGCCTAGCTCAAAACTCATTCTGACGATCAAAGTTGTTCGAAGTTTCAAGAGGGGTCCTCGAGTTTTGCTAAGAACTTCTCGTATCGATTTCCATTCCACGTTTAGACATTCTGCTATTGTTGCTACGATTGCCAACCTGTTTCTTCCAAGTAATTCAAATTATAAACCTTGAATGAAAATGACATCCAAAATCTACATTTACATTTTTTCGGTGTTCATTTTTTCTTCTCATTCATACTATGTATAACATTGTATTTTATCTTTTTCATAAACTTTCTTATGATTGCCGTTCATGAAGTAATCTTAAAATAATTGTTATCGAATGCAGTACTCATGCACGACTGTCCAAACATATTTTATTTGAATATTCTTCAACTGAAATTTCATTTATTGTAGTTAGCCTTCACTGCCAACAAATACTTGAAATGCGTCAAAACCTCTTACACGCGAAGGAATCACAGATGTTACTTGTTTATTTTTGGTCCCTCGATCCCTACCATGCCGTAAAATTTAATGCATGCAGCAAAACAAAGTTTGAACTAGCTGCGATGTAAAATTTTATCCTCTGTAATTGACAGTTTGGTTTCATTGATAACACTTTTAGAGAAACAAATATCAATTCTATTGATATTCACATAGCTGCATTGCACAATTTCTTCGAATTAAGTTTCCGAAGCCTTGATCGGCTCGTGTGTGTGAGCCTCAGCCAGATCTCGGCACACGGTAAGCTTGAAGCATGGATGCTTTCCTCTTCGTCTAATTTGTTTTATTCTAAGGCTTTCATGATTGCTACTAGATGTAAGCGGGAAAATTTACCCTCAATGAACTTGATTCCTCTAATAGGAAGTTTGGCAACTCTCTTCAATGCCTATAATCTCAGCAGAAGTAAGTCCAGACCAACCTACATCGCAAGGTACGAAAGATATTTGGGCTGAAAATTTTCGTCGCTTTTTGTAATTTATACGAAATACCTTAATATGATGTGTAAAAAATTACTTCTAAGCTTTATGCATGAATGTTTCGGGCAAAATATTGAACTGTTTATTGTATTATTACGTTTGATTATAGTAAGTGTGAGTTATTTCATAGCTTATACTAAATTGGTTGTAATACATGCATTTTGTTGGTGTTGTCTATTGCTTCTTCATAACCTATGTAAATCCATGTTCCAAGTCGAATTGAATCGATTGTGTGATAAATCACTTTATAATCTATGTGCTCTATCTTAGCTTTGAAAAAATCGGTCATTTTAAAAATGTGAAAAAAATCGTTTAATAAAAAATTCAAATCACTTGCTAAAAAAATTAAAATCATTTAATAAAAATTGAAATCATTCAATAAAATATTAAAAGTATGTAATAAAAATTAAAATCATGTAATGTAAAATTAAAATCATGTAATAAAAAATTGAAATAATTTTATACAAAATTGAAATTACTTGATACAAAATTGAAATCATTTGATACAAAATTAAAATAATTTGATACAAAATTGAAATCATTTGATACAAAATTGAAATCATTTGAAACAAAATTGAAATCATTTGAAACAAAGTTGAAATCATTTGATGAAAAATTTAAATCATTTAAAAAAATCAGGCTTGTTTACTGCGTACGACCAACGGGCTTTCATGAGCTCGGATGCCTTCAGAGCCACTGCGCAGTTAGAAACGCTATTGTGACAGCCACCACGGTCAATAACTCTTCTCAAGGCTGCTCCATTCTTCTTTTCAAGTGCTTTGTGAACAGATGCAGTGGTAAAATTTCTACTTATTATAATACCATCAATCGATTTTCAGAGGGCATCACCAAACTTGAAAAAATTGGATAGAAGAGTGTTGATTTTGTTCGAGTCATTGATTCGACTTGAGTATTTGTGTTGCTTGCTAGATTGAATAAGTATCACGCTAACCAGCAAATTGCTGCCTGATTTTCTGTGCCTTCTACTTTTGCCATTAGTTTGTTGCTAGCCCTTTACTTATCATTGATTTGTGTAAATTCGAATTTCCTTCTCATATGTGACCATCGATTCCTGTACGGTGTTTCGTTAGTCGAACCTTGACATGAAAAAAAGGGAAATTTCGGTTTTTCAAGCCTTGTATTCGTGGTTTCTCCCGCGTCCTGAACATAATCAACGAGATTTTGTTCATTTAATAGTTCATGTTTGATGCTCAATGATCTAAAAAAAATTCCAACTATCTGACCTGGTAGTGGCTAACTTAGAATTAAATACATTTTAGTTTTCTTCGAACTTATCTCTCGATTGCCTTACCATCCCTTGGAACATTCTTCCATGTTTCAATATAACATCTGCCAACTTTTTTGAAAATTGAAAATAATTGTGCACTAGTTTTAGGCACCTTTATCTTATCATTCTTCACTTACCAATACGTGTTTCTGAGATCATTTCCATCTGGTACAGCTGGAGTCAAATGGCACTCAGTCTCTAACTTTCACCGTGCCTCGTCCGGGGACCTTCACTCTCAGATGCGTCGATCTCAGCAATAGTGACAACGTGTCCTGCTACCGTCAGCTCCACGTTGGATGTGAGTTTTATTCTCTTCAGAAATTTACTAAATTTATGTATAGTTTTTCAGTGGTCGTAATATATGTTTATGTCCCTCTAGGGGATACAGCTATTGTATCTATGGGAATTAGCACTCCCTATAAGCAAATTGTGTGTGGGCCCGAGCTGAGAGTTAGGTAGGCCTTCTTTTTGTTGAAAGAAATGTTTCTTTATTATGTTAATGACCCCATTTTTCGGTTCACTGCTGTCCTGTCTTTCAGCACCTACTACTTTTTCCTTCAACTTTTATCTTGTTCCATTAACTTCTTTTACGACTTACTGTTTCTATGTCCTTTCCGCGTTCCGCGGAAAGATTCCGCGTTCCCTTATCTCAATACTAAATGGTGCCTTCTCCATCCTTTCCTTGGAACGCAATTTTTTTGCAGTTAGGGAAGCTTAAACTAACATATAATTTAACGTTTTAAAATTGCCACACAGTAATGAGCTTGATAGGTTTGCACTATACATCCATATTTAACTTTAACTTAAACTTGATAAAAGTGGTCCTCTCCCTAGGTCTTATATTTTGCTAGGATGATGCTTTTAGAAATTCCTACCAATCCACTGCACAGCACTTACCTTATTTAAATACTTGTTACTACCAGTTGTGGGTGTGGTTGCCAGTTGCATGGTAGTTTCTTATTTTCACATCGATCGCTTCATTTTCTCCATGAGGTGGCAATATTGAAAGCGCGATCTGTTAATGTGTTCATTCTTCAAATTTTCTCCTTTTGAGTCACTCACGCTAGCGTGGCATCGTCAACCATGTCATTCACCCACTAACGTAAACTTACCTTTAACGTTTAAATTAAAATTGTCTCTTATCAATACACTCAAGCCTGGTTAATGCGTAGCGTTCCTGACACGGCTTGCGCTTTCCTTCATTTCCATCCATCACTGACGGAGTTTTTCGATGCGTCTATATTTTCCAGATCCTCCACTCGACGTGAAAAATTTTGAATGTGTCTGCCACGATTACGGGAACATGGATTGCTGGTTTGACGTGCCTGACAATCCTGCGCAGATATCTATCACTAATTACTCGATTTGCGTTGTTGAAGAGGATGGCATGTGCGAGTAAGTTATGAGGAATCAATTCTCAAGAGAAAAATTTACTCCGTTACTAAATTAAGCGCAATTCTAAGCTGTTGATCGAAAAAATGAGAGAATAAATTTATACTTTTCTCTGTGCTCTGCATGAAGTGAAAGTGTAATTTGAAGTTATCCATTCTGATTTCGTAAATTTGAAATATAGATGAGATTCCATTTCTCACTTTGAATCTAAATTGAAAATGAATCAAATTCAATTTAGTAGCGCTCGAAATAAATTGGAATACTCTTATTGGTTCTTCCTACATGATTGGTAACGGGGAATTACGTATAAACGGTGAAAATTTTATTTTATAAGTTTACACCAGAAAATTGACCGTTATTGTATTTTTCTGAAGTGTCTACGCACTGGAAGCCTTTTGACGCTCGCTTCGAAAAGTTTGTCTCTTCAACTTATGCTTCTGAGTATTGTTCATGCTTAAGATGTCAGACGATTTTCAATTGGGTAATTGACGGTTTTCAAACAGAAAAATGAAGAAGGGTACAATAATAGGGAAATGAAATAACATTTGATTTTTTTTATGTAACACAACGATATCTGTTAAAAATATACTTGGCTTCTTATAAGTTCTTGCACATAATTCACTGTCATTCCAGCCGAAGGAAGATTGGGGAAGCTCTCTTTAGGAGGATAGTATAGTATCTATCCTCTATACTATCTATGGAAATTAGCGCTCCAATGAGGAAGTTGTGGGGTCACAAGCTGGAGATTAGGTAGGCCTTTCTATTGCTGAAATAGAATGAGTTTTACAGACCATTGCTTTCGGTTCACTGTTCTGTTTTTTAGTGCACAAAACTTTCTTCCTCAACTTTTATTTTGTCTCATGATCTTTCTTCACTTACTGTTTCTTTGTACAAGGAGTCTTGTGGAGGAACCCACTTTGTGCGCAGATTTTCCGTTCCCTTCATAAACGAGGCCTTCCTCTCTTTTGAATGCGTTTGTTGAAATAATTTTTCTAATCTAATTGGAGAAGCTTTTGGTGTTGTAGTGTACGAGTATTAGAGCCTGCCTCGCTCCAATGTTCCTCAACACATTTCGCTTCACTGACTGCTGAGCTCGATGAAGAGAAACATCCCATAAACCGCTCATCAGTGCCCCTGGTTTATACTTTCTCACCAACTTTGACCTTTCAGACATCTTTTAGTGATCAGAAAGTGATATTCTAGAGATTAAATTCATGAAAACGACCGAATCTTTACTTTACTGCAGCAGGAATTGGAATTGTCAATGATGCGTGGGTTGCCGACCTGTAGAGTACAACGACAGCATTGAACTACCTTAAAAAAGTAACAGTCACTCTCCTTTCCTCGTATGCCGGCCACCAAGGGAGTCAGTTTCTAGGACTCTTAAGAAATCTTTCATTCGCACAAGATTCTCTAAAACAAGGACAAACAACATGTTTAGCCATAACGATGCTTCAGGTACAAATATTCTGATGTCCTGAAAAATTTTGTGCTTTTGAGCATACAACGAGTTAACATCGGCTGCAGAAAGATCTGTTAATTTCAGCTCGAAGTATCGCCAGGGAAGCAAGCACCCTAAGGCCGGCATTGAGGTTGTGATTTCTGCAGGACATAA
This sequence comes from Platorchestia sp. MABIK, assembly GCA_014220935.1. NCBI lineage: Eukaryota > Metazoa > Arthropoda > Malacostraca > Amphipoda > Talitridae > Platorchestia > Platorchestia sp. MABIK. The sequence continues at coordinate 10,983 of JACJUY010000472.1, read as the reverse complement.
GAAAACTGGACTTCGGAGCAGTGGCAGAAACTGTTGTCTGGTGACAAAATTGAGCACAACTCTATGCTGTGCATCGAAAAAAATGAGAAAATAAATTCATACTTCTCTGTGTGCTCTGCATGAACTGAATTTGAAGTTATCTCGTCACAAGCTAACGGTGCCATCAGGTTGACTAGGGTAGTTTCGAAGTCTTCACTGAATCACCCAAGTGACATGTCCATGAATGACACGCGGTACACAGTTGACTCTTTTAAACATAGAGGTACTAAAAATGAGCATAAGTTTGTCAACGTTCTTCTTGAAAATTGTATATATAAAGCATACGTTTGGTGATGCTCTGTTCACTAATCGGGTCCCTGAAGGGTTTAAAACGGTGAAACATCTAGGCAATGAAATGGTGAGGGGTTCTTTTAGTGGCAACGAGAGAAAACAGGAATTTTACCTCTTGTGGAAGAAATATAGTTAATGGATAAGAGTTAACTTTCAGTATATTGGTCCAAAAACCCAAGGTGCTCAAATTTTTTTGCGGCCACTGTGTGTTCTGATTGAAAATCCTATCTTTTCAACGCAGTACCGTATCACCATCAAGGCAGGGCAAACAACACCAAAATTGGACCTTCGAGTGCTGCTTTATTCCACCACGCGGCGTGAACAACTTAACGTTCAAAATTGCTGCATATAACAGCCTGGGCCATTCCTCGTTCCTGCACACCATTGATTTTTATGCGCGAGGTATTTAAATGCTATTCAACTTGTTAATGCAAATGATGTCGATCACTACAAATTGTTTACTCATTTGAACGTTGTTAATCAAATTAATGCCATTGATGTCATTGCAGTCACTAAAAACTGTTTTCTTTAATTTCTACCGAAAATATTCCTACAGATTCTCCTTGCTGTGACGTGTTGTATATTATTATTGCAACGCACGTTCTGTTGACTTGTTGATAGCAGAAGATAGTGGGATTGTGTTATTATTGTTGAATGTATACTAGAAGCTCGACATTTTCCGTTTCATTTTATTTGTGAAGTAATTACTAGCGACTGGCGTTGTCCTATTGAGATGCAACTTAGCAGTTCTGAGTGTTGGGAGCAGAACTCAGTTTCCAATTTACCTTGAAACCACGATGTTGGCAGCTTAGAGTTAACTTCCTGAGGGCAAGAGCTCTTTCTCTTATCAGCTTCTCAAATTGTACACAATGTGTGGGAATCAGCCATTTTAATTCACCCTCACGAAACGTAACCCACAGAATTCCTCAAGGATCCGTTCTTAGTCCTCTCCCAAATCTAATTTTTAAAACAATATAGTTGAATCAAGTTTCTCCAGATTCAAGCTTCTTGCGCATGGTAGAACATTAATATCTGAGTTCTCATCTGAAAGCAGCGAAAAAAACACACCAGAGATTAAAAAGCATTTTGCTATAGCTCAACTCAAATAAAATCCTCGCGTATGTCAACAAGCCTGCATGAATACATTTCTCTTGAAAGCAAAACATTGCTCTCTAACTGTGTGATAGACGTCTAAAAATTTAGAACGTCAGCTCAAAGGTATTGAGCATGATACCGGATAAAGAATGGGTATTTAACTATCATTCCAATAGTTAATCATTTCCATTGCAATTTTGGTCGAACACGTCACATGAAAACAAGAACTATAAATACTTTGTAACTCATTGATTCATTCCTTTATTCAGTTCGACATTAAATGCTGGCATTGATAAGATTTAAATTAAATCTATCACGTTATAAAATTATAAAAAATACAACACGGGTATCTCCAATTTAGAGTAAAACTTCCAGGCTTAGGATTTTTTCAAGAACCTAAAAAATTCGGAACCTATGTTTTAAATTTTGATTTTCCACTGAGTACTTCATGCTCCGGATACTTCATATTAACAAAAATTCTGCTCTCTGAGAACAAATTTACGCTCAAACAGACTGATACGATCATCTGATGAGAAAAAGACTTGCCTTAAGAGTCCCTTATAGCTAACTATTTCTCAAAATGGCTTTTATATTAATGCTATAAAATTATGGAGTTTGTCATGTTAATTACGATGCCCCATCCATTCACCGTTCCAAATAGGCTAGAATTTTAGCTAGAATTTTATAGACTCATGAGCTGCTTCACGTAGGAAAAATTAAGATATGAGATTTAAAAAAAATTAAGAAAAGATACTCGTATAACTTAAAACGTAGTTCCTAAGCTCTCTTAATTTCCATGAACTATATAAATTTGCAAGAAGAAAACTCTTAATGCAGAGTTATCAGCAAAAAACAGCAGGCCTCTGAATAAAAAATATATAAGTTCGACTCTCAAATTGTACTTTTCTCACAATTAAAAATTTGGATGACGGTCTCACACGGTAAACTAATCGTTGATTAGAACTACGAGTCTGAAATTAATTTTTTTCGGTTTTTGCTTTAGAATTTCATCCCCCTTTTGTGAGGTGGTCATAGAAGCCTAACAGCTAATTTACCCCTCAATGCTAATATTATTCAAAGTTTTATGTACACCTAGTTCATTTTTGAGTAACTTTTAGCTGAGAACATTCTTATCATGAGTCATTTTCTATTGCCTATCATCCTTCATTCTGATATGTTTTGCAGTCCGGATGGGAGATAAGTGGGATTTTAAGGTCATGTCTCAGAAAAATCCACTGGATTTCACTCTGACATGGAATGCAAGCAAATACCGTTGCGAGTTCCCAGAAGTGGCCAGAGTGAATATCACGTCCAAGTTCTGGAGTAAGGTGAGTTCCATTGGCATGCTTAGCGCGTACTAGCACTGGTATATGGAGCACTCAGCGCTCTGTGCACTAATGGTGTTTCTCTGACTCGAATATTTAGGTTTGGGTAGTGAAAATGATAGCGAACATCTGACGGATCAAAAACAATCAGGGATGGGCAGGTTTAGTATGATAGCTTATTTAAGTTCGGAGAGGCAAGTTGTGATGTAGCCAAGCTCAGCGGGTGGGCTTCGCCAAGTTTCTTGAATAACGAAGTCCTCGAAGGGGCGTCTACCATGCACTATTCCCAATGCTCGGAAACAGCAGTACGGGCACGTTGACGGAGTCATTAGCGAGACTTAGTTGGTGACTAGTTGTCACCGTTAATAGTGAATTTTCCCCTCAGGGGGATACAAGTATTGTATCTATGGGAATTAGCACTCCCAGGGGGAAAATGTGAGGGCCCGAGCTAAGAGTTAGGTAGGCCTTTTTTTTGTTGAAATAAATTGTTTTTTTGTTATGTTAAGGACCGCATTTTTCTGTTCACTGCTGTCCCATTTTTCAGCTTCTACTACTTTCTTCTTAAATTTGATCTTGTTTCCAAATCTTCTTTCTCAACTTACTGTTTCTATGCCCTTTCTGCATAGATTCCGCGTTCCCTTTAACTCTATACTAAATGGTGCCTTCCTCCTTCTTCTCTTTGGGTCGCCTTTGTGGCGGATAGGTAGGCTTAAATTAACTAATAATCTAATCTAATAGTGAATTTTTCGAGTGGAGTTTACTTGGAGTGGTGACAACTTCGTTAGCAACTCAGGACCTCGTGAATTAGAGTTGGCTGCAGCATGAGTAACAGAAGTATGCTACGGCGCACACCAGGCTCTGAGTGCTGGGCGTGGTGACGTACTAGTGCATAGAGCAGAGGCCTGGACTGTAGATGCTCGTGTCATAATTTGCTGCATCAGAGCAAGACTGTCATAACTCAAAAATTTCAAGCATAGAGTTACAATGTTTATAACAAAGCAGAATTAATTCTGCGTGTTTTTTTGTGTGTTTAACAATCAAATGGAGCCCTGTTTACCTATTCACGATGGTAAGTCTTGTTGACCCAGTTCGTGAATCTACTGATTAACCTAGTGTGATTATGTATCCCACAACCGTTAAGCCGAACCTATGCAATCATATATTCAACCAGTGAAAGCTTTGGTGAAGCTCACGAAAGCATCATTTTTTCACTTGCAGTCTCTGATAAGAAGAAGTACCACAGTGCTGAAGCTGCCGTATTACTACGTTACGTACAATGTTACGGTAGAGTTGCAGCCGGACACGCCGGGTGCCCTCTACTGGTCCGACCCAAAGTTTGAGGTCGTCAACACTTCTGCTGCACCTCCACCAGCACCAGTTGCTGCGCCCGGCATGTTTGAGGTGATCTTCCCACCAACGGTTTCGCCTGAATTTGTTGTAGGTCGCCTGAATTTGTTGTATTTTGTAGTTTCGCCTGAATTTGTTGTATGTTGTAGTTTCGCCTGAATTTGTTGTATGTTGTAGTTTCGCCTGAATTTGTTGTATGTTGTAGTTTTGCCTGAATTTGTTGCATGTTGTAGTTTCGCATGAATTTGTTGTATGTTGTAGTTTTGCCTGAATTTGTTGTATGTTGTAGTTTCGTCTGAATTTGTTGTAGGTCGCCTGAATTTGTTTTATGTTGTAGTTTTGCCTGAATTTGTTGCATGTTGTAGTTTCGCCTGAACTTGTTGTAGGTCGCCTGAATTTGTTGCATGTTGTAGTTTCGCATGAATTTGTTGTATTTTGTAGTTATGCCTGAATTTGTTGTATTTTGTAGTTTTGCCTGAATTTGTTGTA
>JACJUY010000471.1:214816-228888 GCA_014220935.1 Platorchestia sp. MABIK | reverse complement strand
TCTCGGAACCATTGGAGGCAATCATCAGCTTTGAAAGCGCCACGTCGAGTGGTAAAGAGTACCATTCTAACTGATGTCATTGCCCCAATGCAATGGAGATTTGACCCCTTGCTCACTGGTGTCACAACCGATGCTCTTGTCCCCAATTTTTGACCGGCCTTCCTTTCGCTTGCAAAAAAGATCGAAATTGGTTTCATCAACCCATATTGTAGTACGGCCTTCTGACTTCGCTTGGAAAAAGTTGTCCATGTATGTAGCTCTTTTATCCTTGTTTTCTGGGGTGTTCATATTGCACGTTTGGGAACGCACAAGGTTTACTGTGAAGAGTTCGCAGTCTAACCAGTTCTTCACGGTATTAATGCTAACATTAATATTGAAACGGGTGCTGATAATGGTCTTCAGTTCAGCCAAGGTAGCTGAGGCGTTGTTTTCAATGGTAGAAGTTAGCAGTTCAACAATTTCATTTGTTTTCTTAGATATGCCACCACCTTTATTCTTTGGAGTTTCTTGTTCTTTCTTTAACCATTCGTATGCTGTTTTCAAATTAACCCCTATAGCGTTTGCAACTGTTCTCCAGTCCTCCTCGTTTATTTAAGCTTCATAAATTCTTTTCCTTTCATTATCACTGATCTTCTTGTACTTCATCTCGGAGGGGGCAATTTTTCGTCAGAATGATAAAAGCGGATGAAATCCTGTATTATATCACTAATGGTATCATAGTTACAAGCAGAGTACGTGCAGTTATATTTCCAAGTAAACTGATTGTAAAAGTGCTATATCAACTTCTTTTATCATGTGGAAATTCAATTTCACTGGGAGGAAATTTATATAGTTTCAATAAGAGGAAATTCAATTTCACTATGAGGAAATTCAGTTCCACTGGGAGGAAATTCAATTTCACTATGAGGAAATTCAATTTCAGTGGGAGGAAATTCAGTTTTACTAGGAGGAAATTCAGTTTCACTAGGAGGAAATTCAGTTTCACTAGGAGGAAATTCAGTTTCACTGGGAGGAAATTCAGTTTCACTGGGAGGAAATTCAGTTCCACTGGGAGGAAATTCAATTTCACTATGAGGAAATTCAATTTCACTGGGAGGAAATTCAGTTTCACTAGGAGGAAATTCAGTTTCACTAGGAGGAAATTCAGTTTCACTGGGAGGAAATTCAGTTCCACTGGGAGGAAATTCAATTTCACTATGAGTAAATTCAGTTTCACTAGGAGGAAATTGGATTGGAAATGGTATAGACAAACTATTTTTATCTACCAAGCATTCAACCCGTTATTTAGGTTATGATCAGGGCGAATATCTGAAAATTTCCAGACACAAGGGGAACTTCATGGTATTTTGTAGGCTACAACTAAACAGTAATATTTTAAGGAACTGGGAAACCTCTACGCAAAAAATTACTTGATGTTACAATTACATGAAATAGTTCTGCCAGTCATATAAGTATTTCCCTCGTTATCATATACATTTCTGTGACGAGGTCTCCCAGTTCCATAGAATATTACTTTTTAGTTGTAGCCTAGATACCCTGTTCCCTTTATCTACGCAAGTTTTGAGATATTTGCCCCGATGGTAACTCGGGCAACGGGTTGAGTGCTTCGCAAATAAAAATCAGTTGTCTAAACGAGTTTTAAAATTCTATTTTCCCAGGCTATTATTTTGACTTGGATGAAAGAGAACAGTGCGATCGGGAATGGAGAAGCCTCAATTACTCCACACAATTTACCGCAACGAGATCGTTCCGAGTTTCTTAAAGAAAGACTGCATCACAAAAAATTTTGTCACAAATTCTAAACACTTTTGATGAAAGCCATGGAAAAATTGCTGAAAGTCCAAACAATCTGTACAAAAAACACTTTCCAAGCCCAGTATTTATTGCCAGACACTCAACGCTGGTTCCAGGAATAACGTAGCTGTCACACAAACCTGCTTGACTTTTCTGCAGGAGTCTACCGAATCTTCCACAGTACAATAAACGCAGTAGACATCATACATTATTTTGATTTTCGGAAGGCTTTCGATTCAGTTCCCCACACATGGCTTATTGCTGAAGTGGGAGCCCATGGTGTTCAGGAGAATTATTATCTATGGATGCAAAACTGGCTTTCTGGTCGCACTGCGAGAATAGCGGTTCACTAGCAATTTAGTGACGACAAGAGTAACTTCAGAGGTTCCCAATGGAACGTTTAAGGTCCGCTACTCTTCATCATCTAAATGGTGGCCAGCACTTTGATGAAAAAGCTTTAACGTAAGGTTAGGACAGTGGACATAAACACTTTTTGCTCAATAATCGTGTGGTTGCAAATACTTCGTACGAGAATTACAAGGACTTAAAATTTGAAACCGAACAGAGAAAAATTCGCACTTCGAGAGTGGCATGGAAATGAAATGAGCTTAGGAAAGGATTTTTATTATAAACACGAGAAACAGAATAGTAGCCTAAATTATCATGAAAACGAAAAACAGACGTTTAAATAAGGTTAGGTATTTGTAAACTATGTTCAACATGACGCACATCTGTTGCGATGCAGGCGTTCTAACGCCGGTGCAATGATTGCCAGAGGCGATCGAAGACTCCAGGGGCTGCGCGAATCTTTGCGCGGGCTACAACAATTTCAACGATGAGATCTTCTTCGGGATGAATCCATATTTAGTACCCCAAACTCTTCAAATGTCCCTAGTTGCGTAGGTTTCCATGGAGTATAATATCAGGAGACCTTGTCGGCAACATGAAAATTTCAAGTCCTTGTGACTTCAACTACGCATTTTCGACCACACGGTTATTGAGTAAAAAGTGTCCATTCCAACGTTCTCCACCTAATGTTAAAGTTCGATCAACAAAGTGTCAATCACCCTGTATATCAACGACATCGACATCAAAATCGTCAGTAAAATTTATAAATTTGTGGATGACATGAAACTTGATTGCAGGGCGTTCACCGAGCCAGATAGGATTATATTCCAGCAAACATTACCCATCTTCTACAAAGAACCAGAATCTGGCAAATGAGTTCAACATCGATAAATGCTCAGTTATGTACAAATTGGAAGTAATAATCGATACTTCCTCTATACCATGAATGATACTCCAATTTCAGCTGTAAAATTAAATTAAAAGATCTTGGTATCATTGTTACTGTAACAAGATCTGATCTTGTTTAAAGCCGCCTTCACCCAACTAGTCTCCCAAGGCCAAAAGAAATGTAACCAATAACTAATTTATTGAACTTCAAGTTTATCAGAGGTTGTGGGCGAGACAATCTCAGTGTAGTCCAATAATGATCTAAAATGAACTAGAGAGAGGGAGAGAGAACGTCGGCAACAGTGCCCTCACATATTGCCTCTGAAGGGCGTTCCGACGTAGCACGAGGATATGATACCAGATGAACCGTGGGATTGAACTCAGATTCTATGGCTCACTAAATCTATCTCGTCAGGTTCAAGAATACTGCCCACTACGATTACCCAAAATCTCAATCATGGTAAATGAGTACATAGAAAAAAGCATCAAAAATGAAAGCAAAATTCTTGTTTTCATAGCAAGGTAGCAAGGAACTTTGAATACATGTCAAATGACATAGTGCAACCCCATTACATGACATTGGTCCGACCACACCTTGAATACGCATAACAACTCTGGTCTTCTATTTAAGACGAGGTATCAACAAAACGAAGAGACTTCAGCGTAAAGCAGCGAAAGTTACTCCAGATCTCCACAACCTCAGTTACGAGCGACGTCGCCAACTGACTGACAACTTTTTCCCGTGAACAAAAAAAATGCAATGCCATTTAACAAAAACATACCAATACTTTAATTACTTCCGTGATATCACTACAGAACGTCATTTCAAATCTAAAGATAATGTTCAAATCAGAAGTAACGACCAGAAATAGGAAAGAAAAATTTCAGGACAGTCCACGCCCTATATTTATATTCCATTTATAATTGTCAGTATCTTTAACTAGCTGAAAACTTTATCTCTTTAAATAACGAGAAACCGTTGAAAAATCGTTTTGACTTCCACGGGATTGGTAATCCCCAGTATTCTAATGTACTTGGGTTAACAGGAATTCAAGGTGATTTTAAGAGAGAAGCCTATTTGCGCAATTCAATATGCATTATCAGAAACTACGTTACTTTGTGGGATATTATTGAGATTCTTGAGATTCTATTGGTAATGCCTCATCAGATAGTAGCGCCAGCATAACGATGCGAATAAAACGGTCAAATCATGGCACCACAATCAAAATCCTGGGAACAAAAACTGTCTCGAACGCGTAGATATTTTGGGTTAACAGCATTACACTCATGCTTCTGAGTGAAAAGTAATGATCCTGAATGTGATTCATTTGTGCCAGTCCGTGATCGATATCTTACGGCACGGGACTTCGGCCGCACGTCTCGCTTGCGTTGCCATTTTCTACCATTTTTAATTGCTTGATTCGATTACGCCATTTCTTACTTCAACGAAGAAGAAAAAAATTGAGATAACATTTTATGGACAAATAAAGCCAAAATGGCCTTGTTTTGTGGTCTTAACATCAGTAGTGTTTGATCAAAGTGGAATACCTCCAAGCAACAAAAGATATCTCACTGTGAAACCTGGTGGTCAGAGCATAATGGTATTTGCAATTTGTATATTTTATCTGCAGGCCGTAAGCAACGTAATGTGGTACGATAAATGATGAATTTTACTTATTATTGTGAAATTTTCTCTGATAAACTCATTCTATCCGCTCAAAATCTTTGTTTGAAAAGAGCTAAATGATGTTTCTGCTAGAGAATAACCATGAGCAAATACATCGAAATGCACTTTACTTTGCTGCGCAATAACAGAGTATGTTTTAGACTGACCTTCCGAATCTCTGGATCTAAATTCAATTCAAAATAGTTGGAAACTGCTGAAAGGTTAAGTGATTAAAATAACCATCTAACTAGGTGAAATTAGAAAACATTTGCCTCGAAGAATGAGGGAAACTCTCACTGGACTCGTGGAAGACACTTAAATTATATCTCTTCGTATGGATCGACTGATGTCAGCTGCAGCCAACAAAAGAAGTGCGACCAAGTAATTTTACATTTTAATTTAATGTTACGTTTACTCTAGGCCCCCCTGTTTTCCGAGTTTCGATGGTAATTGTACGGTTCATAACAAAATTGTAATTTTTATTTATTTTCCATTGTATTGGATTTCATTTTCTCTTCAGCAGAATGTTCAAGTCTCGCTTATGTACAGGAATGTATTTAATAATGGAAAATGTAATTTTGCTGTTCCTTACGATTACCTTTTTGACCTGTACTAGTATTGTTATGAGCTCACTGTAACATGGTTTTGAGCTCACAGTACCGAGTGAAATATCACACCGTATTGTGTCTAAAATTATAAGCAAGTTTCGTCCTTTTAGTGATCGAATATTTATACTGATATTAACATTCGAAGCAAACTCTATAGCTAAATCATTCTAATTTAATTTACCATCAAATTAACGTACAATAATAATGTCTTTTAATTCTTTTATTTACATACGAGGGAGGGAAATGCAAGCACAAAACTCAATGAGAAGGTCTTCCGGCACACAATTTTTTGTCCCTATTTTCTAAATCACCATAGGGGCTGCTTGCTCCGGCAAATGAACCTTGCAGCTATGGGAAAGTGAGAAAATGATGTCCTTATAAAAAAGTCTTTCGCAGTCTAACTTTTTCGCCGCCTGCATGCGTGTTTTTCGCCGCCTAAGCGATTTAATTGTTTATTTCTCTTAGGCGGCGAAAAACATGCATGCAGTCGGCGAAAAAGTTAGACTGGGTTTCACCAGAAGGGAAGTGATCATCTAAATATTAACTTCTCTATCGTTGTCGAGATTCTTTGTCCACCATTCTAGCAGTTGTGTGCAGCCTTTTTTAGTTATACACATTTTTTGTTTTCCGACGATATGAGGGGCCTCAGGCTGTTTACAATTTGGTTTCGAGAAATAGGATTTTTATTGATATAATTGCCGAGACCACAGAGCAGATGATAATCAGCGCCAACAATATCGGGAGAACGCGACAAAACGTTTGCCAGCATCAAAACAGTAGTTCCGAGACAAGGAACAGAATTTAGCAATTCGTAACTCATGCTGTAAGTGGACGTGTGCTGTCATGATAAAAGATAGCTTCTTTTCAAGAAGTCGAAGCTTGCCTCTTTAATTATTGCCACAAAATGTGAACCTCTGCTAGTGCTGACGCTACAGTTCAGCAGTAATCGGCTTGTGGTCGCAGAGGACCTTGAGACTAAGAGCAGAGAGTGCCTGCAGGAGTCGGATCTTGCTATAGACAAATGATAACTTGCCATTCTTGAAAATTGCCTTCACTTAAATGTATTGTAGATTATATCAGCTATCAGGAAGATTTAGATCATCTTATTTTCCTATGAAGAGAGTGTAAAAAATCGGTTCAACGGGAGAAACAACTGCGTCATCGGTATAAGTTGCACGATATTTCAAGGAAATAGGAAATTTATACACGTCTCCGAAAGAGTGCACAGAGACATAAATTAAGCCCTATAGTGCGGAATAGAAGCATAAATTAAGCTTGTCAGTTTGCTAATGAAGTTAGCTGAGATTGTCATTAAGTCTCCCACAGCACCGTGAGAAACGCATCCTCCACTCCAGTGCGGACCAAACCTAACTCGATGGGAGGGTGCTCGCTTTAGCTTGTGACCGCAGCAGCGGTGAGGCGCCGCGTCCACAGGAGGTTATGACTTCTGAATGAATGTGAAAATTTCACCTCCGTCCCAAAACGCTTTGTCCATTATGTTATTTTGCAGCCAAATTATTTAGTCACTATTAGGATACAGTATATGTTATAAAAGACCACAAAAATCGTGAATAAACGATAGCATAGGTGACGCTGAATGATTTACTGCAGAATTATTTTTTTCATTGTAGTTTTTACGACAGCAAATAGATAATTTTTCCTTTCAGTTCAAAAAGACATAATCTTAACAATATTTTACATTTGATGTGCTGGTTATCACATGCATTTAGGAATTCCAGGTTTTATTAGGTAAGGCTCGGTTTCGAATTTACAGTGCAGCGAAGATAGAGAACATTTAACGTAACAAACCTCAGTTAACTGAGCATTCAGGTCCCATCTCGGGTGCTCAATTTCAGCAAACCAGGATTAGCTGAAATAACTCCGACTTACTAGTAAATTTTCATAAGTTTTTTTGTAACAGGAACTTAGTGACTGATACCTGATGTAATCTTGGAAAAAATCAAAAAGACATCGAGCAGCGGCCCAGCTCCAGTTGCATATCACAGTGAGGAAACCTGCGTAAATGTTTATGGATACTTTCAGAGCGAATATTTTCCACAGTTCCAGAATAAGGTGTTAGTCTTTTAATTCAGCTCCGTTAGATTCAGAAATCTTCAGCCCGTCCAAAGATGAAAAGGAAAGTCTGTTAACCATTTCTAACATAGAGATAACATTGCACTGCAACCTCGAGGTAGCGCTGCAGGGAACACTCGACTCTCTCTTATTCACAATGGTTACCATAATAACAGTTCACACATAGAGAATAGGGCAACAACAATTCTTCATTGTCTATTGTTAAAATTATCGTACGCATATAACAATGAAATCAATTTATAATAAGAGCAGATGAATTACGGATGTTTGTACATGAAGATTCCTAGAGTTGGCATAACTGGTTTTTGAAATACAAAAACGTTAAGGGGAAAAATAAAACTTTATCTTAGCCAAAAGATGAGGAAAAGCATGAAAAATACTTTGATTTGTTTCACTTTACCTTGAATTTAATTATTTTGAAAGATCTCAATTAAACATTAATTTCACTTTGGTTTGAGAAAGAAAAGTCAACATCATACATTGTGCATATTATTCATAGGTCAATGTTAGTTGTATCCCATGTGGCAAGTCCAAATAAAGAGTATAGATGGAATGATCGTCAGATTTTCATCACCAAACTATGCGAAATTGACTGGTGAATCTATTTTTTCTTATTGTTGAATCTGAAAAATGGCTCAGGGAGAACAGTTCTTTACTATTAGATCAGGCTGAATTACAACCTTGTTTTCATTGGTAAAAACTTTAATTTTCCTCCAAAAAATTAACGCCTTCATACACGAAGGAAGCAATTTGAACTGATGAAGATTTCTTCGAAGTTCGTTGGAGTGATGAAGTTCAACGAAATTTAACCTACTGGATTTGAACAAAACGATGCATGTCGGAAGCAAAACGAGTAAGAGACTCTCCTCTTGATATTTTTGGCAGAAAATTAAGTTTTGAAATATTTGAAATACTTTGTCATGATTAAATCTGGATCTTTAAAGCTGCTGAATCAGTTTCGGAAACAAAAAATTTTCGGCAATTTTTAATCTGATCACTATCCTAGGAGCGTTTTTGACGTTCATTCAGTTTCACTCACCTCTACGTTAGTGAAAGGCTTAACGAACATTTGCAGTTGCACAACTTGACCTGAAGAAAATTGTCCTCGATATTTCCCCAAATCCGGCAGGGAAAATGGCTCTTTAGGCCTGCTCCAAAACTGTGCCTCAACCCTTTGGGTACTGACGGTTACTTTAGTGCCAAGATGGCTGGTTCTTCTAGTTTAGGGCATCTAACAAAATTTGTGAAGTAATTTAACAATTGAGGGAATATTTTGAAATGAATAACAAAATTTCTGAAATTAATGGCATTCATGAAACTATTTTTAGACATTCCACAAGCCTGCTTGAGTAAATTACCAGTGATTACCTCTAAGTTCACGCCACAGGTTACGAGCAACATATTAACTAACCTTTCTTTTTAACTTGAGCAAGTTTTTTCTGACCTTCGATGGTTTTCTGAAAAGTTTGGGCAAAAACTTATAACTGATTTCATGTAAGATTCAAAAACTTTATTTTCAATGTTGAAAATTTCTCTCCCCAAGCATCGAGCTTTCAAGATTCATAAATTTGTAATTGAATTAAAAAGTATGCGCTTGCTTAAGCAAGAAATTCCCACACTAGGGCAAGTTCACTGATATTTCAGGGTACTGATAACTATTTCCCCTGAAAATCTTTCCCTTATCCATTTGAATTTTCGTATTCAAAGGGTTAACTATAAACGGTGCTTACACAGAATAAAGTCAATGAACTTGTAGCTCAGATTGCAGAATCCTTTGACGCTACAAAAATCAATGCTGATTTTAAAGCGCAAGGCTTCTCAGAGCCCCAATAAATACATTTATGGCAACCTCAAAAAATTACAATTGCTAACTTCCAGTGTCTTCAGAACATCAGAACTTTAACCAAGTAGATGGCTTGCTCAATTAAGGCCTAACACACGAGCGGGTACTAAACTCACGAGAGATTTGAACTTAATGATCTTGAAACCCCTCTGATCGCTGAAATCGTAAGCACGAACACCCGTAGACTCTAGTAGTCTAGGGCAACGAAGAACGTCTAGGGCGATTATTCGAAAACCTTACTCATTGAACAGCTCTGCAAGACACTCTAAGAAAGAGCCTCGCTGTGACCCAGACCCTAAACATTCCCTAATGAAGGAGTCGAGCGCTCCTAAAGACGATGGCCGCTTCACGGTCGACGGAGAGCAGAGAGATGCCGTAGCAGATTGTGTGTGCCTTAAAACGATGACCGCAGTCTGTGCGAGCCAGAGCTCCCCAGCTCGGCTATTAAGGGTCTTTAAAAAGTTCCACTTTCCCACTGCACCTAAAAAGACCCCATTAGCTCTAACTAAGCGAATACAAAATGTATAAGGTCTCCCCTTTTTAAGGTACGAGAATAATGTACGTGCAGCAGGCAACGACGGAGTCCCAAGTCGAGACTATGCAGTCGCCGCGATCGTGTCTATCGGCGCGACTGTGATTGATGAAGGAGCTCGATCGGACATAGCGTGCACTTAATTTTACGCCAGGTGAAGAGCAGAATTTAAGCTAATCAGAAAATTTTAATTCAAAGAGTACCTTAACATGCATAATTTTTAAAAACTGTTGTCAAGAACTTGAGGAATTAAAGTACGAGAATATTTGAAAAGCGCATAATAATTCAGAAGTGGATGGAACACCCAATGTAAACGAACGATTTTGAATTATTAGGAAAATTGACTTGAATTTACGAAGAAATAATTTAAGCTCAACATAATCCCTGCTCTGTATGATTATTGATGAGCTGTGATATTTCCAGGGGATCGATTCCTGAATGTAAGTTACACGGGTGAGGGGAAATCAGATGAAGGGTGAAACGTACAGTACCATCTCATCGACGAACTTGTAGAAAAAGCACAATGAAAAAAGAATGTTAGCAAATAGTCTTCAATTACTTCGCACGTTTAGCAATTTAGTTACTCCCATGTACATGCCACTCACAACGCCCATATACCGTCTGAGTTTATTTCAAGTACTCGGGAACGAAATATGTTTCGCGAGGGTGTTGGACACAGCAAATCCTGCGAAAGGTTTTTATCATGAAATCTTATTTGAATTACGTTGACACGTGCCTGCGCTCAACAGGCATGAGCTTCTATGTTAGAATTGCTTCGGTAGATTCCTCGCTAGATAACAGGGGTTAATTTAAGGAATTATTACAATTGTGAACTCTTCACAATATCTGCATGCGATAAATATGGCAGAGCATCGAATGATGCCTCGCTTGCTTGCTACGGGTGAATGCAAGTCAGAATAATAACATTCTTCAATATCATATGGATTTTAGCCATTAATATTTTTTTAATACCACGGAAAGGAATACATATTAGCCAACTAAACGCCTTTCACAGAAATTGAAAGATTTATAATAACTATTATATTTATCGATTTCACCATGGCGAAAAACCTTCATCAAGCCAAAGAACAGCTCAAGTAAACCTTATGATGAAGTAAATTAGGTATTAGCTACGTTCAAAATTAAACAAACCTATAATTTAATCTCGAAAAGATTCATTCCAAAGTGAGTACAGCTTAATTTATTAATTACACATCAGTAAATTTAAAAGAAAACTAACATTATACATCAGTTTCTTTTCAAAGGTTAAAATTATCTTTACATTGGTATTATGTTCCATAAATTCAAGTCACTTTTATCATCCAGCGTTTGCCAAAAACTGGCGAAATTCTTTGAAGTTAACATTGAATAAACTGATCAAGTCTGAGAGTCAGATAGCTTTTCTTTTCATATTGTTTAGAGATGAGGAGACAGGCGACGTGCCCAGAGCAACTGGTTCATGCATCAAACTGACTGCTGCGTCAAAAACACTACTGCATCAAAGCAGCTGTTGTATCAGAGTAACTGTTGCATCAAAGCAGCTGCTGTATCAGAGTAGCTGCTGCTCCAAAGCAACTAATGCATCAAAGATACAGTTGCATCTAACTGGGCTAAACACTTTGTTCCACAACGTTTGGTGAGCCCCAACTTTGGCAGGCAAAGAACACATGAGGAACGTATGTGTTCTGAAAGTTTAAAATTGATTAACACAGTTGAAGTCCTTTCAAAAATGGCGATTCACTTTCTTCACTGTAGTATCCTCTGTGAACGCACCTCATCATTTTTGAGTAGTTGGTGCCTGAAGATCTGTAGGTAATGACAGACTGTCAGACTGTAATGGTCGGGGTTTAGACAGCGTCGTTCGGTCAGAGTTCTCTTTACATGTTTTCTGAGAACTTATCGTTCTTAAAAGTGTAAAATGATGTGTAAACTTTTTTTTACCAACATCTTCACTGCATTTGTGTGTCTGATGTCGGACTCGGTTTATCAGTTCAACTGGTGCTTCAGGAATAAAAATGCATGAAAAATTTTCATAACGAAAGATGGAAATACTTTTATAAGAAAAGAGGGTTGATTAAATAATTAGGTTGTAAGAAATGATGCCTTGAGTCTGAGCTATGCTGCCTAACCACGAAGAATTATATTTTTTTTAGTTATGTTCGCGGCTTTGATTTCTATATCGAGAGGCGAAGGTGAACAGCTGCAAATCAAATACTAATTCTTTGTAGTTTTTTCCATTATTATTTACATTTCTGGCTTCAGTCTCTACTTCATCTAAAAGTTTTCAATCTTACGAAAAGCTCAAGATTGACCATAAATTGATTTAAATCAAATCATCAAATTGCTAACGGACATCCTCTGAGTCTCCTCTGTTGAGTGAGTCGGATCATTGTCTTATGAAAAAATTAAACAGTTCTCAAATTCCGTTGTTTTAGCTGTGTGGGGAAAATTTCCTTCCGATTTTCAATGTATTTCTGTTCGTGTTCACTCGTCGTCGTGTCATTGGATAAGGAATAGTCCCATCCCATCACGTCCCCGTTTGAGAACTTGACTGTTTAGAAGCTGTTCTTCAGTTGACAGACAGTCTGTTTTCACCGTCAATACTGTCGTGTTCTTTCCTTGTAGACCTAAGTACTCATGTCGAAGTCCGTTATGGTTACCTCAGATCATTTGATTTTGTTCTAGGTTTCATAGTAATGGTTTTCGTGCTTCTTAACAAATTTCATGCCAGTATCCAAGTCCGCACGTTTCAGTAAACTAGTTCTTCCATGGACTTTTGTTTACGATCCTAATCGAGTCAGGGACAAATCTTGTTATTTTTGGCATGAAATTTTCATATATATATTATTTTTCCACTCTTAGAATGTAAAAATTGTGCAAGTAGATTTTTCTCATTAACCCGTACAATACATCGTGTTGAAGGTTTGTCGATTTTCCGATCACTTAAAGTACCCATTGTATTTTACTCCATTTCCAAAACACTGCTACTATCGCACCAATACGCAAGCATTGCGATACTGTAATGTTCTATGAAGAAGAGTTCAATTAATATGTAGACCGCGCACTCCAAATTGTTTTAACATCTGCAATGGCGGTGAGACAATTGCTGTCAGCGGCGTGAGCGCAGCCCAGCGAGCTGCAGCAGCAGAGCCGCGGCTGCTGCATCGTCTTGGGTGGTCCGCGGTCGCTCGACTGTGAGAATTCTGCGACGGACACGCGCCTCGCCGTGGTGGTGATCTGGTGGTGGTGTGTGTCTCCTGGCGATGTTCTTGTGATGCCTCTGGTATACATACGCTTGTATCTGAGGGGGGTGGTGATACTTATGTACCTGGTGGGCTTGGTGGGCTTGTTTCACGTGGACACATTAATATAAAATAAAGAGTGATTCGAAATTACTGATGAGAATGGTGGTCAAACTCTTGGTGAACTCATACCCATGAGGTGCTAGCATAGTATTTCCTGAAAGTTTTTTTGCATCTGAAAGTTTCTTTACTTCTGAAAGTTTCTTAATACAAACGAAGAAAAGTGTCTTCTTAACCTAAGTGTAGCTTCACCTACACTTGTGCACCCTACATATAGCCCTATTTTTCCCTATTCGTACATTATTGAAGAGCCACATATCGTCCAATGACGTTTGTTTTAGGACAGTGAGACAGAGATGCGCTCTTCGTCTATTCAAAGCAAAATTTGAAGTTCTTCTCCTTTGGTCTCCCGAATGAATGGGAAATTGAATTTTTGAGTTTTTCATTCATATTTTCAGTAGTGGCATTATTTGTTACACTGCTATGCATCAAGTACCAAACTTGCACAAGATTGAAAGACGAGCGATTTCTGTTTTTTTAACCACCTGCAAATTGGAAAATCACGCGTGGAATAATCTTTACGAAAATTAACGAAAAAGGACTTTAATATTCTAAAGGCATGCATTTAAATTCACAAAATTCTTGAGTCCGAAATCGAAAATTGCGGACTATACATTTGAACAATATTACCATCGTTAATATTCGAATCTGGTTGATATTACAGGCTTTCATCTACACACATGCACATTTTTGTACGGTACAAAACAGAGCAAAGCACAAATTTGACTACAAATTTACTGTGCAGAGAGCTTAAGCAATAAACACTGACACTAAATAAAATAAACACTGATTATACTGCAAATATTGGCACATGTCGCAGCAATGTCAACCCACGCGCATGCTGTAAGTCTGGCTCAGTGACCATACGCAGACATGTGCAACACACGCTGCACGGCCAGCGTAGTCACCACATACTGCCCTGTGCAACACACGCTGC
>JACJUY010000471.1:88315-205668 GCA_014220935.1 Platorchestia sp. MABIK | reverse complement strand
TGATTGTCTACATGTGGGAAATACATACCTGAAATTATGCCGTGTATTTTTGAAACACCCTGTATATATATTTATGTAATGTCAATTTAATCATAGCCATAAAACCGAAATTTAAGAAGAAGAACATTAGTCAACTTGAATTGGTTTGGTGTAATTCATGCAAAGTGTGAATTTTACTAAACTCTATGTTGCAGTTCTCACTTTTTGACCTGTTATGTTCATGTTGGTCAAATGCCCCTACACTCAGATAAATGCGTAGCAGATCAAAATTTATTCGATAAAAAATTGAAAATTTTAAATTCAAAGTTTTTAAATCAACTACGTGACAAAAAATAGCTGATCTTTTCTTGTTGCCTGATCTTGTACTATACTTTCCGTACGATCAGTCCATGTATTTTCTTCTTTAGTTTGTACTGTCAATGGTTGTACGATGGAAACAGGCTAGAAAAAGTTAGCGTCTGAATGGTTTTAAAGGCTACCTATACTTGCTGTGGGTTCTAAAAGACTGAAGATTTAAGAGAGACTCGCATTAAAATCAAAATTGGAGGTGGGATTCTAAACGCCGGACAATATTCACTCTCTACTTCTATGAGTTGCGGGCATTTGTTCCCATGAATTTATTTGTTGTTATTTTGATGTAGAAAAGGCTTTCTCTTTATGCACTGCTTAGATACCGTATGTAACATACGTTCAATTTATCATAACTGCTTATCGAGGCTGAACGCGTACATCCGTAGAAGCTCCTGTGCTTTTGGCTTCTCGGTGTCTCTGGGACCCTTTTCCACCTCTTGACATTTTATTTTTATTCTCTACTAATCCTGAAGCCAAAGCGAGCGGCCATAAAATGCCCGAGAATAAGCGAGTGGGCGAGAAAAAAAGGAATATTTGAGACCCAGGGCGGCAGCTGTGTAGCCAGGCCGTGCGTACACGTTGCGAGATGAAGCTATATTTTAGCGGGACGATTTAATAGCTTTGCATCGGCTGGCCTGGCTGGTATCTCTAGACATCTTGCTCATCTCAGGCAACAAAAAGTGCAAATTCTAATTGGTACTGAGAGCAGCATCAGTAAGTCGCAAAAATCATCATAAAAAATACAGAAAACAAAAATTTATTTGAAAGAGGTTGCCGGAGGATAACATTGTATTAATGAAAATACAGTCTGTGTATTAATGGTAAGACAGAGAAGGAGGGAAAAAGGGAGAGAGCAATAAATTTATTAGCCACAAAAAAAACTTTTAGACAAAAGCAAGATTTGTACGACTAAAAGTGACTTTAAAATCGCGTTCCAAAGCCTACCTGTCGGAGAGCCTGCCTTCGATAATGTAAATCTACTTGTTGAACACCATCGCAAGAATAGAAATTATGAAACTTAGTAGACAACAAGTATTTTCATTGCGAGCCTTTTTTTGTAGAGAAATTTGACGCAGTACTGTGTATACATACATACATTACTGTTGTGATAATATGACCACATTCATCGGTCCCGATGAAATTACGTTTCACACACATGTCGTTTATTCAAATAAAGCGAGCATTAAATGCTGTGACTTCATAAACTCTTGAGCACCGAATGATTTTCTTGAACAATCAAATCAAAGCAACATTGATTTTGAAATACTCTGATGTGTTTTAATTACTATATCATGAAGTCACTTCACCCGTAATTACGACTACAAGCATTTATGAAATCTTCCACTAGACGAAAAACGAAATGAACCTAGCAAATACACTTTAATCTATACTTTGAAACGTTAAAAAAGGTGCCGCAGACAAAAGTTTATAGATATTTTCATATGCACTCTACGTGATTGTAAAAAGCCAAAAACTCTAACATTTTTCTTCGAAGTTTTTTAGAAAAGCGGTAAACCTTCGAGTCTTACTAAGATGAGGAGCTGACATATTCAAATAAAAGGATGTATCCATACAGAAAGACTTGATCGGTATTATTACTGTACGCCGACTCACGATGTATCGAGCTTAGTGAGAAAACTATCAGCTATTTATTACGGTATGATTATAATGCGAATTTGATAAACGCTATATATAAGGGGGAGCTAAGAGTTCTATAACATTCAAATTTGAAATGCTTTTTGGAAAATATACATGAAGTGAAGATGCTGATTCCTTCGCGAACGATTGCGAACGCTCACAAATTTTCTCAGCTGCCTCTTCCTTTCTTCTAGCTGGCACGACTGGAGAAATATCAGTTCAAAAAGCCCCCGCTCAACCTTCTCATTTTCTCCCAATTTCGGCGATCGCTCGCCATGATTGACTGCGAATATTTTCGCTGGCAGGGTATCGTTGAAAAACATGAAGTCATCTCGGCAGTGAAGCTTCGCGAGAGTCATGGCGTGCCCAAGATAGGAGGATATTAGCATTCCTCGGGCGGTCGAGACTCCACGATGTAGCCTGCCTGATTACTTTGTAAACCTCCGCCCGTAAATTTTCTTTCAACACGCGTTCACATCACGCATTCACTTTTAGCGAAAATTCTTCTGAACTTCAAAGGTTGAATTAAAACTGAGCGAGATTTGTACACATATCATAACAAAAATTACATTTTGTCGTTGTCGAACATTGAGACGTTCTTGCAGGAGAATATTTCTAAAATCTTCTTCAATAATCATCAACTAAATTATTCCATCCTGCAAACCTGGCAAGTCTCCGCAATGACTTCACCTGAGAACTGGTTCGTGATTGGCTGAAAGGGCAGTTGCCAGATGACGTTTTGCTCATGCCTTCTTTTCATTGGTTAATGGAATTGATTGCTAGGTGGGTTGCCCAGATCACTTCTTTAGTCTGACATGCCAATCCACAAGGCTTGCTAATGATAAATAACATTGGCGTCTAAATCCAGCGAGCTCAATAGACGCTACATGAAGATATATGTCGCTGAGAGAGCTCTAGTGAGACTAAAGGAACGTTGGAGGCCTCTAGCTTCACTAATGCATGGGACTCGAGTAGAAAATGTAAAGCTCTCTTGCTTGTCTGTTCAAATGTACTTCACTGATGTCTAGCCGTGCTGATAATTGATATTTTGATAGCTTCCATGCCGCTTGTTACATGAAATCTAATTCACTTACTTGTACAATCGAATGCTCATCTAAAATTAACTAAACGAAGATGCTTAACTGGATGAGAAAGATGAACTCCGACTAAAATTCAAAGATCTAATGAAATAAAAACCTGACATATTACCGAAGCCTACGTATTACCGAGGGATGGAAGGATAGCTATTACAGTGCTCTGATTTAGGTAATGCAGCCACAAGATTATGTTGAAAACAAATATCAGAAAAATTAGACCTGCAGTGCACGTAATCAGGTACTATTTAATAGTAATTCTCAATTGGTTGGCAGGTATTTGTGTTTAATTAGAACTGACAGTGAATAAGCACTGAAAATTAGCATAATGACGCTACTTAGCTGTCGCACTCTAAATTTAGCAGTTTCGTGATTTTGCAGAGACAAAAATTTGCAATTTTCATTCATTGTAGTCTAAGACCGAAATCAATAAATGAGATACTATATACAGCGGTACAATAGAGCAAATTCATTGAGAACATGACACCACGGCCATCTGCGCCTGACATTTAATGGCTCGCCAGTTTGTAAAGTAAGGAAGCCATTTATCAGGGAGGAGTCTAGGCTACAATAGGCATGTTCCAATACACCTCATTATGTCCATCGTAAGTCCCGAAACATCATTAAGGGTCTATTTGACCAGGCAACTGATGCACAAGCTCCCACCTGCGACTATTTGATGCGAAGGAGCCCTCGCCAAACTGATATGCTAAGTCCAATCTCTGAGGCCGGCCTGTTTGTGGCAGTGAGCTCTTTGGTCCAGATGTGTTTGCCTACGGTAATGCGCTATCCTCTTCATGATCGTTAGACTGTTGACTTATGTTCTCCGCATTTACAGTTGCAGTATTGACTTTAACCTTCCTCAATGGACTATTTTGGAAACGAAATTTAAAACCGACTTTGAAATCATTTCATTCCAATTTTAAAAGAAAGTTACATTGAGCTTTCACTCGCAAATTGTTTTTCTAGTTTTCTATAATTTGTTGATGACTCAGGGAAATTATCAATTAAGATTATACTTAGAAAATCATAAAACTTATATCCTTAGCGTCTTCAGAGTTATTTTTTTGCGTTTGACTTACAATAAACCGGCGGAACAATGATGAAATGCGCAACTACAACTACATTTTGCATGTGTACTAATTTTCTTCAATTGTTCCGACATCAACAATAAGTCTAGCTTAGCCTAAAGTTTAGTTTTTATTAGATGAATCCTTTTGTTTACAGCCTTTACTTTTTACTTTTTTCGTCAAAATTATGGAAGTTAGTTAAAATTAATTTGTTTTTACTTATCTAGAATGGCACAAAACTGATGTTCATAATTGTTTTGTATTGCCCCACTTCTCTTTCACCGCTTATTTTTCGACGTATTTCTTCTCATGAGAAATTGAAATAATTTTTTCACTCGAAGCAATATGTTGCTGACTACAGAGGCATCCATCAGTCGTTCGTCGCAGCACTGTGTACAATGCAGAGCCTGCAACATGCGCCATTGGGGGCGGCGGAGCCTCGTCTGGGGTATGAACAAGGAAGTACAAGTACGGCTTCACCATTGATGTCGTATAAGTAACCTAACTATGCCAGAGACACATGCCAGTGATTGTAAACATTGTGGAAATGGCTCAGTATAACAGTTCTCCGGACTGGCAATGACCCATTCGGGGTAACTACTGCGACTTCTTTCTCGATTTTATATTTCACCAAACTCTAACACAATCGCACTTTGCTTATATTTTGAAAAAAACGCACAGCTGCTGCATCTATGAGAGGAACTTGTGAAGTGTATCAGAAATGGGTGAAAACTCGTAAATGACGGCTGTGAATTAAAATGTTTCAAGATGCTGGATTGATTGTTTCGTTCCCTTCTTGCTCTAAAAGACGACCTGCTCTGAAAGAAGATTTTTTCAATGAGACGATTGTGTCGCATTCACAGCATTGCAAGCACGAACTTGGCGAATTTATTAAATGGGTACGGCACTTTCACATACTTGCAAACATCCGGAGTTAATTGGAAAAGCATACAATGAAGTAATTTGATCTCTGCATTCATGCATGAGCATAAATGCTATTGAGAATTGAGCACAAAGTTCTCAACATATTGGAGCATGGCCATATTGGTTCTTTTTTATGGGCTTAATAGGTGCCACATTTTATAACATGTGTGAGGAAGCAGCTAAGTATGAGGACAAAAACGGCTAGCGACTAACATTTTTAATTTTAGACTCTCACCCTGCGTGAACGACCAGATGGATTATTACCTGCTGTGCATTGAAGTTTCTAAATTTTTCTCCAGCAAACAATGCAAGAAATTATTCCGTTTATATTTACCTAGCGGTTATAACGCTAATATTCGGTGACTCGTTAGACTTAACTTTTTATTCTTCACTTACAGATGAAAATAATCGGTCGGGAAAAAAAATATTTTGAAAGTGAGTTTTCGTTTTTTGCTCCTGATTCATAGCCCGATTTGGAAGGCAAGTTCATGACAGGATTTTAAACGAATATCAACTTCTATACACCATGACACCCAAGTAAATTACGTTATGAAACTCTCGAATACGCCCATGAATACGCCAAGAAATACTCGAGTAAAAAAATTCCTCGATGTATCATATTTTCTTCGATGAATTTCGGCTTGGAGTCACCTTACGGGAGAAGAATACGCGCGTACAAACGCGTGAAATGAACAAAGAATAAAAAAATCATAACAGGGAGAAAAACTTACCTCTAACATTTTAAAGTCAAAAAAACGATCAAAGGACAATTTCGAATATTATCCGATAGTCAAATGTAGAAGAACCTAAATTTTACGAAAGCTTTGAAGGACTATGTAAACTGGGACAACAAATTCAAATCCGGGATAAACGAACGAATGCACATACAAACAATAAACAATTACAAACAAGTTTATGAAGCAACTTTTAAGCAGCCCACGCATGGGGCAAGCAATGATGTACTCATTGCGTGAGATCGCTGTCACTTTTATCTTGACATGGAATTATTCAAACATCCTGTCATTAGGGAAATATTTCTTGCAGCGATCAGTGAACGAGCAAACGAACGTTTACGATGCACATCCGTCAAGGCTGGCGCCTAATTATCAAGGTGTTATCCTCTGCTATCAGTGAGTTAGTACGACAGCAGCAGGAAGCTATCGGAGCCTCATCGTTTGGAGTGAACATGCAGACAATCTATCGTCGTTCAGGTGAGCTCCAGAGGCCGCCTTCATCTCATCAGGATTACAGCTCGTTTTGATGCTTTCTTCTGCTTTCGTAATTGTAGGTGCATAATTGCGAGCATGCTTTACGTCTTAAGTTAACCACAAAACTATTTTGAAAATTACACCTAAAACGTATACTGTGTGAGTGCAGACCTCAATGCAATTTATTCAGAAGCGTTGCTTTAATTTGTGAGATGTGCGGTAAAAATTGAATTTTCAGAGATTTTCGCTCATGAGGGCTGCTGAATGAATACTGTAAGTACTGCAACGCTGTGGTGACACACGTGGTTATTGAGTGACTCGTCATGTGGCGGGCCTGTGACTGGTGTGCAGAGGCTGGTGGCTCTTGATTCTCGAGCAGCCCAGCCACACTGCGTGGTGGTGTCCACACACCACTCAGCCACACAGCGTGGTGGTGTCCACACACCACTCAGCCACTCAGCGTGGTGGTGTCCACACACCACTCAGCCACACAGAGTGGTGGTGTCCACACACCACTCAGCCACACAGCGTGGTGGTGTCCACACACCACTCAGCCACTCAGAGTGGTGGTGTCCACACACCACTCAGCCACACAGCGTGATGGTGTCCACACACCACTCAGCCACACAGAGTGGTGGTGTCCACACACCACTCAGCCACTCAGCGTGGTGGTGTCCACACACCACTCAGCCACACAGTGTGGCGGTGTCTACACACCACTCAGCCACTCAGCGTGGTGGTGTCCACAGTCCACACACCAATTAGTTAGTTTGATAGTATGCTATACACTAATCACATTAATTAGCTAGTTTGATAGTTTGCTATACACTAATCACATTAATTAGCTAGTTTGAAAGTTTGCTATACGCTAATCACATTAATTAGCTAGTTTGATAGTATGCTATACACTAATCACATTAATTAGCTAGTTTGATAGTATGCTATACACTAATCACATTAATTAGCTAGTTTGATAGTATGCTATACACTAATCACATTAATTAGCTAGTTAGATAGTTTGCTATACACTAATCACATTAATTAGCTGGTTTGATAGTATGCTATACACTAATCACATTAATTAGCTAGTTTGATAGTTTGCTATACACTAATCCCATTTATTAGCTAGTTTGATAGTATGCTATACACTAATCACATTAATTAGCTAGTTTGATAGTATGCTATACACTAATCACATTAAATAACGAATAGTGTATGAAATTGCTTTTTTAAATGTAATTGGCATGAGTTATTTATCTCATGCCAATTATGAAATAATCAGAACAATAAGAATTTTCACATGAATGATAGAGTACATGGAGTCGCAACGGCGCCTAATGACGCTCTTCCCAGCGTCTCAAACGCCTATGTTGGGACATAAGATGCTAAGTTTTAAATACGGCAGAATAATTTATTCGTGATCATCAACTTTCTCTTATCATTTGGAATTGAATTTAACAACTCAAGAGTTTCTGAATGCTCAGACAAAACTATGCTATTGTTTTTTCTTCTTATGCTTGTGGGACACGATGACTTTGTCAAAATATAGTTTTCAGAAAATTTTCATCGCAATTACCGAATGAACTATTTTCAAGTCAACACGTTTACTCTCTCGACCACAGTTAAAATTTGAAGTTTCTTCAAGCCTTCATCAACTCGATCACGAGAGGCTCCCGATGGTCACGTTCAGACCAAAATCCTCATTTGACTCGCGGCACTTTGGTTACTATCGCCTTTTTTTTACTTCTTGACTTGAATAAGCTTAGCGGTATTGATCGGAGGAAAGTGTTACTGCGCTTTATAATTTGGCATCAATACAATGAATTGAAGAATATTGGTTCACTAATGAATTCTCAAAATTTGGAGCGACATTCACTGTATCAAAAAATGAATTCATTGTTCTAGACTAGAATGATTTCCCTCTTCAATGTGTCTCTAATTAAGGCATTCTAATGTTCTTGTTTGCATGCGTCATTTTCGATCTCAACAACAAAATGTGAGACATGGCAATCATTACGCTAGACTATTCTCAGCTCGTTTCACCTATTTTTATCAGATAAGGAGTGAAGCTAACGCAGCTGGCAATTAGGAAAACTCAGAACAAGTTCTAATCTTCATAAAAACTTGCATCCCCCGAGAGGCTGCCATGTAGCTCAAATTTACAGAACCCCAAAACTTCATCTTTGATCTTTTTGAATCTCAGTCTTAAGCCTGAAAATTTGAATCGGCCTGAAAATCTTCATAAAAATGTTCAAATTTTCCTTAGTCCAAATTTTGATAGTGTGCTGTAATGAACTGCTTAGAAAGCAGGACGCTGAGCTGATACGCAGCTCCATCATCTATTCGTTAGGTGCAGGTCTGGCGAGTCCATGATAATTCTCAGTAATCAAAACATTTCTTGACAAATTAGAATGATATAATTAGAGATCCACAAAACTTGCTGTCTTGGGAATTAGTGAAGATTTTTATAAAATTATTTCACGTAGTCATCAAAAGGATGAAAAACAACGAATAGGAGCTGGATGCTTCATAGTTACGGTGAGGGAAATTTAGCAAAACAGTTCATCTGAGGCATTTCATTACCGAAAGTAGGAAATCTAAGGTAAAAGTTGACGAAAAAGGAAATAACTTTTGCCAGGCTTGTGCAACTTAACAGCAGTGAGAAATTTGTTGTAATGATTCCAAGGTTACGCTCTTTCCTGAAAAAAATTATCTGCTATTATGAAAAGAACATAATTCATAAAAAATAAAACATGAATGTGTGTGCAAAATTATTAGATGTATCTTACTCTATAACCTCATGTGTTATGACACACGATATCATATTTTTGCAATAATACCAACTTTAAAATATCTCCTCTTTCATTTCAAGTTTAACAGTTGTTATTTCAAGTGAAACTTGCGCACGGAGAAGTAGCTTTAATTTTGAGCATTTAAAGGTTTTGAAGCGAGCAAAATATGTTCGACCCGCGGCGCTACGGCGCACAGCGCTGGCTGCGCCCGTCATTGTAGCGCGGTCCTGGCCTGCTTCCACTGATTGACTCAGAGATTCCAATTTAAAGTCGATTCCGATTCTATTCGATGCTCTAATTGATTTTCTTTTTATTCTAAAAGCTCATTGTCGGGAGCCTGTTTCAGAAGAATTGAATTTACTTTCTAGCGAATTACTTCTTTTTACGTGACAATTCTGATCCGGAACTGAGATTAGCGTTAGCTCGGCAAAAAATACTTCGGAGATTTGAAGTTATTGCTTCAAAGTTCCAGTCTGAAAACGATCACTCTTTTATTCCGACATTTAATTGCGAAATCGCCTTCGACTCTTAGAGAACTACAGCTTAACTTAACCTTCCGTCTATAGAGGTGAAAGCTGATATTAATGAGGTAATCAGTTGACTGGAATGGGAGGCGGTTCCTCCTCATATGAGTACAAATACTTTTCATTTGCCGGCTACGTCGTGCTTGTTAGCAGCCATGTTCCACTCCGTCATCACAATATTTTAATGCGAGCTAACTTTCATGCTCATCATTCAGAGATTTAAGAACAAAACATTTCAAATAATTGCAGTTAAAATGTTGAAAGAGAAAATAATTTCGTTTGAGTAACTTTTAAATGAATTTCTGCACAAAGAACGTGAGTTAAGTGGTTAGAAATGAGAGTATCTGCATAACTTAATCGGCTGTACGACGCAGAGGCTGCACTGCAGCAAATTCTATCTCGACTCAAAAGTTTACTCTGCGTTCATGCGTTTGGGAGCTAAAGGCACAAATAGCAATTCTCATCCGGGTCTTTGGACTGAAAACACTGCACTTACATCCATATATTAAAGCAGATGGAGATTTAGAAATCTATGATGAACGAAAAATTGAATGTTTGCTGACTGAAACATTTAAAATAGCCATGATTACGAGATGGTATTCCCATGAAACTTAGTACCATAAAACTTAAAATTTCGAACATTCTTGCCAAACGAAAGAACGAATGCAGATGACCCTGGAACAATTTTTTCATTTTTGAATGACCTTCACGAAACGTCAAGATTTGTAATTTTATCACCTTTAGCGACAGCACGCACGCCTCCCTCAACTCTACGGTCGCTCAAGAGGTTTACACGCTGGGTTTGATGCATTTTCGCGTCAACTTCAGGGACGATATATCTGCGACCTCAGCCCTAGTCGTCCTGTGCCGGCCATCGCCTCATTATATGCTCAACATCACGTCAAGGCAGGGATGTGTTACAAGCTGTGCCGAAGCACAAACATTTCAATATAACAGAGAGCGAACGGTACCGTCAAATTTGTCTCTATGCTTCTGCCCGCGGATGGATGAAGTTATTCCCCAATGTCTATCATGTCACTGCCTACCGTGGAAGTTGATATTACGTGTCTCCACAACAATATAACAAGTTATGATTTATATAAGTAAATCAGAGCATGCAGTAAAATCAGTATGAACGGAAAAAACGATATTTTATCCCGAAATTTGAACGAGTTTCGGCGGATTGAGTATTAATAGTTGCGCACAAACAATTTATCAATTATATAGCTAGTTGGCACGCAGCGTTATTATGTTATACTCAATGAAAGTAACTAAGAGTTTTCTTATTACTGCACACTGTGAAGATAAAAAGTAACCTCTGAAGTCCTGTGAAAATAAGTGCAACATTTTTAGTTATTTTACTTCGATCAGTCATTAATTTATTAAATATTTTACTGACCCTGACTCAACTCGAGATGCTGCTTTGAAATATTGAAATTTTAGAGCATAACGTGAAAAAGAAACAGGGAGAAAGTTTTAAGTTTAATTGGGATAAAGTGAGAATATACCACAGATATCATTAATTTTTTAATGTAAAGAAGTAGCCAATCAGAACTTGAAGTTTTTCTTGCTTGAGTTTCAGACCAACAAATCACTGACGGTATCTCCTGTGTCACATTGGCCTGTGCTTCCTCTTATGATTGATATCTGAAGGTAATTTGACTGTTCGGGTGTGATGTTGATATGAAAACTAAGATAAATAGCTATCATATAAGTTTCATTCGTAAATCATCGTTCTAAATCCCAAGAATCAATTTTTTGTAAGGCTCCATTAATGAATACGTTATTTATGCCTCATTAATGTCGGTACGTATTTCATGTTTAAATTCGATTTTACTCATGCGAGGTTATCTAATTTCTATTTCATCTGTTCACTACTTAATTAGTGAAAGTTTTAACGTGTTCCTGAAATTACAGTTTGACATTATTATTCTTAGCGTTAGAAAGTGCTTTCTCACTCAAAAAATTTTCCCAGATAACTTTTCAAATTTCTTAATACAAATGAGTGAGCATGTAGTAACAAAGGCAATAACTGACAAATATCATTGTATTTTCTTACATATATTTCTGGGTACTAATCCCACTTTTCCACCCAATTTCCTTCCTATAGTTACAGAATTCCCATTGCGAAGGGTTAAATCGCAGCGCATGCTTCGGCGCCATTGCTGCGACGCACACAAGACTCACCGTGCGCCGCACACCAGCGGCTCGGCCTGGCAGCGAAAAGAAGAAATTCTCTCGGTCGATGTTTCAGGATCCTGAGCGAGGGGCAGAAAAAAGTTCTCTCAAAGAAAACTGGCACATTCTCCACTGAAAAAAAATATTGCAAACACTGAGCACGATGCAAAAAAGGAGGTCTGACCACAGGCCACCCACGTCGATGGTCGCAGTGCGGCCGAGACTAGACTTGATCTTGTGAAGTCGGCTTGTGCTGCTCTCCTCTTGTTGTTGTGCTGCTCTCCTCTTTTTGTTGTGCTGCTCTCCTCTTGTTGTTGTGCTGCTCTCCTCTTGTTGTTGTGCTGCTCTCCTCTTGTTGTTGTGCTGCTCTCCTCTTGTTGTTGTGCTGCTCTCCTCTTGTTGTTGTGCTGCTCTCCTCTTGTTGTTGTGCTGCTCTCGCCTTACTGTTGTGTAGTTCTCTTCTGCGTGTTTTCTGTCCTGGAACAATTTTTTTTGTACTGGGGATCTATCTGGTGGCTTGCCTCAAGTTAATTATGAGTTCAATTGCGTGATCTTCTTCAAAATATGTATTTTAGTGAATGAGAAATTTCCTGATTCTAGAGTGCTTCATTTTTTTCAGTTTTCGCATTCCTCAGAGCAATGTTTATTTCATCTATGGCCTCATGACGTTTTGCTGTTTATAATTGACGTGGCATCATAGAGATCGTCGATTCCAACGTCAGTTTTCCAAGAATCTTGCATGTTGATTCATTTCGTCAATAAAAGATTTGTGCTTCATTTCCGTAGCTCTCTCCATCTATCATTTTTCTTGACTACTATTATGTTTGTCTAATACCCTCGCCTACCTTTATTTTTATTCACTTTGATCTTCACATGTTTTTTACATTATTTACCCTTTCTCAGAGTGACTTTCCCTAACAATATTTTTACTTTTCTTCCACCCATTTAATTACGCTATCTCTTCCGATGGAAACATCATTTTGTTGCCATATATTTCTCTATCTTGATCTATTTTAACCTCCTGCTTAAGTCCATGTCTGTGGCAAGAAAATGATAATTGAAGCATGTAATGTATTCATTTGGATATTTTTTACTTGTTCAGTTTGGCTGACTTTTTTTTTATTCCTCTATTCAATTCAACCTGCTTAATTACTTATAGAATATTTGGTTGGTGTAGAAATGTTTTACTCCTGCACTTCTAAGCGAAGAATGGACAATTTTTATAAACTGATGGAAATTTTAAATTGAATTCAGATTGCAACAACTTGTCTTCATTGAAGTCCTTCACATTTTGCACTGTGCCGGGAAAATGAAAACTTTTGATTGATGGGACGGATGTGCTCTGCATTAGTTGCTCCGTGAATGGAATTCTCCAGCGTAGCGAGAATTACTTGACGTCTTTATTTTCTCTTCGTATCGGCTCGCCTCTCACTCACTTCGTCTTGATATTAGCGTATGTGGTGAGTGTTGCGGTGGGAGGTGGTGAGTGTTGCGGTGGGAGGTGGTGAGTGTTGCAGTAGGAGGTGGTGAGTGTTGCGGTGGGAGGTGGTGAGTGTTGCGGTGGGAGGTGGTGAGTGTTGCGGTGGGAGGTGGTGAGTGTTGCGGTGGGAGGTGGTGAGTGTTGCGGTGAGAAGAGACGAGTGTTACAGCCCTTGGAGGGGCAACTACGACAACTACACGTATGGCCCTAGATACAAGTACACTGTGGGTTCATTGACATTCCACTTGCATTTCATCATAATAGCAGAATAGCAGAAACGATACGCATTTGAAATTCTTCGACATTGGCTCGTAAAAGTAATAATTGTGTACGCTTGGCAAATTTAATTTTATCGCCATCAAAGTACTTTCTTTGGGAGTTCACACACTTCGCACATTGGGGCTACCACACCTGGTTTCTTTTCCTGAATGCCGTAATATATAGGAATGTTGTAGAGTTTTCGATTTCTTTCCTCATGACTTTTTCTCGACTTGAAGCGCACTCCGTTCAGAGATGTTTTCAGTTTAGAGAACAGCCAAAGTCTCGCGGGTCCTTATGTGGAGAGTGGAGAGTGTCGACAAAGTGGGGTGTTGTTTTTGGCCTGTCATGAGCCTGGGTCCGGCGGGCAGATTGAGCCGGCGCGTCGTCATCGTGAAGTTGACAGCTTCTCAACGTCCACTTTTCCGGTCGTATTTGTCGCCTAGCATCACCTGTTCTTAATTATTTTCCCTCCATCAACCTTATTGATGGTTTAGCGGTTATTTTTCATATCGTTTCGTTATTTAATATTCGTAATGAATTCTTTTATTCTGCTGACAGATGACCATTCAGACCGTATCATACTGTTGATTGAGGTTTGTCTTTAATTAAAAAGGCTTAAAAATTTCTCAATATGTTATCCCGTTGCTTCACCTACAAAATTTCACTGAATTTTCTTGATTGCTGAGCACTTGCGGATCATTACGCTTCTGGCAGAATTGAAGCAGTACCGCTGTTTGATGCGCGACGACATGTTGCGCAAGAACGATAATCATGTTGAGTGCTCATCATAATTATCGCTTCGCATACGGGAGCTGGCGCGCATTTCAGCTGTCAACATTTTTTCGTCTATGGATAGGAAGGGTACCGTCAACGACTACTGAAAGAAAATTTTTAATACTACATTATTTTTCATCTGCTATGGGGCTTTTGCTTTTTAGATGGATGCCAGACAGTGTGAAGTTACTTGCAATTTAAAAACATAAATGCATTTAAATTTCATTGCAACAATTTTCCAACATTTCCTCATACTCTGATTTCCACTCGAAACTGCAGGAAATTTTTTTATGTTGGACCCGTCCTGTACCAATTTCTCAGCGCGCCCTTCTCCTCTGTTTTTGCTCGCATTTAAACTCCACCGTGAGTTTATATAAAAACTCAACACGTGCTCTGTGGACAAGGTTCTTGCTTCACGTTTTTTATTTCCTCGATTACTGTTGATTAGACTGCAGTAGTGAGGCACGGCTCACTAGACGTGAGGCTACCTCACAAAGTGTGAGGCACTTAGCGATCTGCGAACTTGATTTGATAATATGCTCGACGTTTTATAGACTTGCGAGCTTGAGTACAAAATTTTGAGCAGTCGCTTAATCAATTGGCACGCAAGGGCAAACTATTGCTTGTCTACACCATCTTGAGACTTTTCTGTTTTTTTATGGTCTAATATTTCCTACCGGTTTTCCTCCATTTTCGGCATCCTGAACAATTTTCGTGGAGTCAGAACATAAGATGACTTGCGTCAGTCTATCCTGATGTGCTGTTCTTACCATTGTCAATAAGTGAGCATAGTTTAGTAAAACCTTTTTTTTAACGCTATACCAAAGCCAAGCGTTCTTATTATAAAATATACTGGGTTGGTCGATATTATGAGCCTGTTTTTCAAAAATTTCCTGAACTGGGCATTTTGTTTTGAAACAAATAGTAACCTCTTATTTCAAATCATTATAGGCTATTTAATGCTGTGAGATGAAATTTGAAGTAACCGCTATTTTATTGCGCTCAGCTATTTATTTTAATCCTGGGAGTCAGAAAATTTTAAGCATGCAGCTCAAATTTTAAGCTGAAAAAACTGATGTATATTAAATCTTTAGGTAAAAACATATTAAACATGAGCCTCGCTTTGGCACCATAAGAGGCAAAGCATCACCAAACTTTAAACTGATGTTAAAATAATTAGTGACATAAGAAGGGGCTTCAAAAAGGACCTGAGAACTATTAAGAGAGCAATTGAGAACATGACATTCTGTAGAAAAATTCGCAGTGATGTGAACAAATTAATATTTAACAAACATCAAATAAGAAAAATTACAATCCCTGTAAAAAATGTCTCTTCACAGCAACTTCATCTTCCAAGAGACGAGGATGACCGAAGTGTCACTCGACAAGCAAGGTAAAACTTTGATAGAAAGGCCATAAGTTTAGGTAAACCAAAAGCTATGCCTCCTCAGATGAAAAAAAACACATGTCATAGCATTTCGAGTAACATTTAAGTTTGTTTCTCGGATGTTATATTTGTAGATGAGCGTACTACTACTCTGGATGGTCGCGCAGGGCGAAAAATTTTGCCTCAGAATGGAATTCAGAGGGCCACAATACTTTTCCACTGAATTCTAGACTCAGACATCAGTTGGGAGGAGAAAGTGTGATAATCAGGGCTGTCATTGTCGAATACAGGTTAGTTGGGTCGTTTCGGGTTTCAGGAGTAAACTGAACCCTCAGTTATGAACGGATTTTCTGAATTTAATAGAATGAGTCAGTCCAAACCAGAGGTAACGAACACAAGTGCATTTTTATGCAAGGTAGTGCTCCTATAGCCATGCAACAAGAATCTCAAAATAATTTTCAATCCTTGATAATATTGTTGGGGAGCGATTAATGAGTTACTTTGAGAATATTTGGAGCATCACCAGATCTAAGAAATATTGCGGTGGGGAGCAAAACACAAACAAAGGTGAACTCACCATTTTCCCACAAGAAAAATTAGTTATTCAGATGCGAGCGCGAAATTTTGCGCTGAAATGTGCCAGTTTTCTCAAAACTTCAGTTGGTTATCCACGGAAATAATTTAATTACGGGGTTTATCACTGTCTGATTATGTCTACTTCTACAAACTTCTGATTTGTTCTAAAACTCTGATCTTCTCATTTGTTCTAAAACTCTGATCTTCTCATTTGCTCTGAAACTCTGATCTTCTCATTTGTTTTAAAACTCTGATCTTCTCATTTGTTCTGAAACTCTGATCTTCTCATTTGTTTTGAAACTCTGATTATCTCATTTGTTCGAAACTCAGTCGCTGTATATGTGGAAGGGAACAGACCAGAAGTAAAGTTAAATGTCTTTCCTGAGGGAAGTATTTGAAATTTTTTACTGAACTACGAACCAGTACAAAGGGAGCAGGGAATACGCGTAAATACTTACGTATCCATATCTCAATGCTTAATGAGCAAAGATTGTTTGTTTGTTTGCTCGCTTGGTTGGTTGGCACCGTCCATTCACTGTTTTCAGCAATTGTAGAAGGCAAAAGTTATCACCCTGCATTCGGTAATAACATAGGGTTAGGTTTGAAATTTCTATTCACTGTGTCGTGGATACGATCTGTTAGATGGATTCATTTATTGGAATAATACTTCCGACAAATAAGTCACGTCAGCAACCCCAACCGACGGAACACACCTGGTTACTGGCTTTGCTCTGCTTTCAGTAACAGCGATGGGTAAAACTTAACTCATGCTATAATAATAAGAGACAGGGAACTTCAATTTGGTTTACACGTTGCAGCTGAAACAAATATTTCACTAATACGGAACAAGGTGTTCACGCTTTTCTTGGCCTAATTTATATGAATTCAAAACTTTGTCATGTTTATAATATCTGTTACAATAGTTCATTTTATAGAAAATGTTTCCCTCTTTCTTAGCTCCAAAAAATTATTAAAATTCGTAGGGAAATATTTTAATTTACATTAAAGTATTTTACAATCGTAAGAGGGGAATTATAGACAACTTCCTAGGTAAAAAAATTTACACACCTATTCCTTTCACTATGATAATCTTCTTTGTTTGGATGATTGGTTTGTCACTGTCCTCTCTCAATGCTTTCAGTAATAACTCATGGCAAAATTCCGCACTCGACTTTCAGAAATGGCTTCTGAGAACATTACAAGAATTCATTGTTTCTGTTCATGTTGCAGATAATTTGAGTGTGTCAAATACGCTGGGAGGAATTCATGTTCTCTCTAGTAGTCTAGTACAAATTGTGTAGTTAATCCCTTGCAACCTGTGCAGTGTAGATATATTGTGTGACGAATGTAAATTTCCCAGTCAGTGCTTCCCATTGTCTCTTCATAAAATTTGAAATGAAAGAGAAGTATTTTAATTGTCATTGAGTTATTATGTCCACTCATTCAGTCAAAATTTATCGAAAAAGGTTTCAGACAGACACGGAAGGAGTAATTAATTTACGAGCTAAATCGAACATTGTCGAATGCCTCCAATTTGGCGGGCAGCGTGTACCAGCTTAAATATTCCCCTTTTCCATTCCTTTACATTATTCTTCGAATTCACACAGTTTGATGATAAAAAATTTGGCTCGTGATAAGTTCAATGGCACAGTGGCGTAATTCAACTGTTCAACTACGCGGCGATATTTAATTTTATCCTCCTTTTGTTATCCGTGCTCGGGTACACGGTAAAGTTTCTGGATGAAACTGGGGATGTGAGAAGCAGACGTATACAAGTGCTCTAGTTGCTTTTAAATAATGATCTATTTGTTTAAATGATGTACGTGCTTTATCAATCATCAGTTGTGAAATAAGTCTTTTATCGTCGCGCAAAATTTCATAAGATTACCATCAACAAAAGATTTTGAGAACCAATTAAACAATTTGGACAAACTGGATCAGTCAGGGTGAGTAATTTTTTTTATTGACTTGTTATCTACCACAAGTAATTTTAATTCCGAAAATTTCCCTTCTGGGCACTTCAATAAACTTCAAGAAATTCTAGGTCTCGATCGGATGGGGACACTGAGCATGCCTTTGGAGAAGCTTATCATGCAGTTTCAAAAAGATTGTCATATCAGCTTTGTGAAAATTAGGTGCAATGTCCTGCTTGTAAACAGGTGTTCAAGCAGATCCATATCGTATAAGTTGGGAATATAACATCGATTGAGTTGCAGAGTTGAGTTTGGTGTTTCAGAACGTCAGAATTCACTCGCCAACGCAGATGAATTATACATTGCTTAGACTTGTGGAAATTACACCCAGGCTTTCTCAGCCACGTAGAAATTTAAATGTCTTACAGATTCGTTGAACTACAATATTTTTACTGTCTGACGTCCATCTTGCCGTGAGATCAAACACGTTAAACTTATTCATCAGTTTAAACGACCTCTTCTTGAGGATGATTTGAGTATTTTTTTTACTCAAAATCAGAGATTTTTGAGAAGAGAACCGAAATTCTAATCCTGTCTATTGCAATAGTCGATAACTGTTCTGGATCAGCCTTCCTGACCTCCCGCAAAAAAATAAAAAATTGTTGCAGTTGTTTAAATTTGATTGTTTGGTCGTTCTATAAATCATTCGATCATTCCTTTTCGATTTTTGGGAGGTCTGTAGGCTTAAATTTAGAACCTAAGAACAAATTCTGTTTTCCCTGACTTGCCACACGATCGATTTTGAACCTTTTTGTCTTCCGATGTGAACGAACTCTGTGATATAGGACGTTGACCGTTCTTTCTTTTGGTGAAACAAAACACACACTCTCTTAGCTTTGTAACTATTGCTGTTTGCTCTAACATTTTTCTGGTTAACATCAGTCTTTTAAAAACATTTAAGCAATTTGAAAACCACCCGAATACAATTTGTGGTACTTCACATAAATACTTTGAGATATTTCATTTGTATGTAGAAGAAATTTCATTCTGATTTATGAGAATCATTTAGAGAAGTCAACCATCTAGTTTTATTCACACTGTATAAATGTCGCTTGCTTGTTTATGGCTGTTACGTACTGCTCACTGCTTCGAGAAAAGGTGCAAATTTCGAGTGTTAAAAAATGATCAATTAGTCCACCTTCAGATTAACGTATCTTTCATTCTTCTCATCATTCCCTATTTCATTAATTATTCTAGTGTCCGGATCCTTTGAAGTTCTAACTTAGGCTATAACTGAAGCAAACTCTTGAATATGTTCAAAGATGAACGAAGGTGGTTCCCCATGCGTTTATACAAAAATTCTAAATGGGAGTTACATCGGGATATTGTTTGCATAATATTTTACTTCTTAAATAATTAAATATATTCAAATAGGTTATATTAACAATGTTGCTCTAGAGCATCCCGTAATCATAAGAAAAGTGAACTCAATTGAAGAGCAAACTGATCACCATGATATTTCAATCAGCACTGCTACCCCATTTTGGTCGAGCGGAGAGCCTCAGATCCAAGTGTCCCACTTCAAAAACAACCCTAACGCATTAAATCTCTACATGAGCTGCCTGCGTGAGGGTGCAGCTCATGCAAAGGATTGATGCTTCATTTCAGGAGGTTCTCATAAAGCTCTTCTGGTCCTTGACCATCCAGTCCTGATGTTTCTTGGCAAACGACAGACTGTCAGGCGAATTTTTGCCGACGCAATGACTTTTTTTGTAAGTCTGTGACTGCTTTAGTTTAGTTTTCAAGCTCACGACTCGCAGTAAGCGAAGAAAACATTTTAGAAAACTCACAACTAGACTGTTTTCTGCAGCATTGAATAGCGCAGTTTTCATCAATTTTTTTTTTAAATAAGTTTTTTCATACTAAGATGTTATAGTTTTTCCATTTACCGAGAGACGAACCTACTTTGCCGTTTTGTTTCCCTGAGGGACTAATTTATTCGAACACTCTGATACCTTTACAAAGTGCACCCGTATCCTAAGTAAACGTCGGTGCTTTGAAGAAAACCGATAGCTCGCTGCTCATATAATACTAAAATAAGTTCTGCAAAAGCCTCAAATTTTTCTACTGTAAACAAAGTCTTAGACAATCTCATTTAAAACAGGTTGTTGCTACTCAAAAATCACTAGCATGGTTTCACTGCGTGAATTTCTTTTTAAGCAAATATATTGTAAAGAAACATCGAGAAAAACAAATTGAATATGCGAAACTACAGCCCAACATTTCACGGCCAGGCTGTGTGTCCCATTTCCTTACGTTAATTAGTCGTGATACTTCATCATTTTCCAGTGTGTCTGCATCAAATTTGAACGGTGAACAATAAGGCAAGATAGTCGACACGTATGGTCGAGTACCTGTGAATTTCATTTCGAAATTCTGATTTGAAATATCCATGGACCCTATAATTGGGAGCGCTATGTGTTCACTTCTGCTATAAAATTAGCAATTATCCGTCAGGAATGAGAGAAACAATTTCGCTCGTTAAAGTTATTGATTGACTGCTGGTGTTCATCAATTAGTTCTACATTTTAGTTTACAACATTACAACTAAGCAATCTTAGTGTCCTTGACTTTTTCTAAAAGTGATAAAAATTAAGAGATTATCCTGAAAACTGGTACATGTTTTACTTCACTCTTTAAAATTTTTTGTGAATATGGTTACTGCTTAGTCATAAACTTGCATTTACACGGAATTGGTTGCAACCAATCATAAATTACTGTTTTGAGAATTTACTGTTCATTTTCGTTCAAGATAACGTTTTGATAGGAATAGATCTTTAGGAAAAAATTTCACCATAGCCGAATAATTATAGCCGAAATTTCCCCAGCGATTACAACTTTGGGTATGGTTTAAACTCACATAAAATGTGCCATCAAAATAAAAATTAATTGGCTATGCTCCGCTTTAAGAGCAACAAAATGTATGAAGCTGCGTTCAACATAAAATTAACAAAATATAATTCTCAAATGATAGCAATGAAACTGAACAGTTATTTCCATCATTCTTTGCCGTTTTATTAGAAGAAAATTTATTTAGCCGAGATTTTGTTGACAATTACAGTATTTATCACTGACCGAGAAGGTGAGAACCAGTTTCCTAATAGTATCATCATTATTAGGAGCACAGGAGCTTGTGCCCTGCGGCAGATGACTGGCCGCTTCTTTGTTATGAAACGTTGGCCCCTGCCTCCTCAGGGCACTGGACAGCAGATGGCGCATCTGGGCCTTCATATTCTGGGCTGAATCTGGCAGCAGGGATGCCTTACCTCATTTTCTATGTAATATTTTGCAGCAGGGATACGTAATTCGCCTATGCTTTGTAGAATAGCATAGCAGGGACACCCGCACTTCCCAAACTGAATTGACCGAGAATAGTCCCATGCTGAATTGATCAGTAGCGGGAAAGTAGCAAGTGAATGTTACAGCAAAAACACCATGCGCAACTGGGAACACTCTGAGAGACTCACAGCGGTTCCCAATGAGGACAATGTCACAAAGTTCGGCTTTGTGTACAGGCTTTAGAAACAATGCAGCTGTTATGCATCGTGAGTTCAATCTCATGTATTCGTACAAAAATGTTCAGTGATTAAATGGCAGAGGAAAGTTGAAGTCACCAGTGAAACAAATACAGTATTTGTGAGAACCATTTAAAGAAGTCAACCATCTAGTTTAATTCTAACTCGTTTCGTCAGTCGGTCGTATAGCTTCTCCCTCTGTAAAAATGGATGGCTCAACACTCCATAATGACTGGGAATGCCGTTTATTTGAATGGCTAATTTTTACATAGCACAAAATTGATTGCGAAACTATTCACACACAAAAAAGTAGAAGGATCGAAAGAAGAAAAAATGATTATTTAAACTCTTAATTCAAAAACGTTTTGACTGATGAATTAAAGTTCTAACAAGAAACACCAGCGATATTTAATGAACCGCAGGCAAATTGAGTTTCAAGTATTGCGTGTACTAATAAACAAATAGAAGCTGAGGTAAACTGTGTTATCAAAAACTGGCTCGCTTCTCGTGCTCGGCCGGCTGCAACTTCAGCATGGCGGCAGCCCTGGAGACTTCCTTGAGCGAAGGGATTCACATTGTCCCTCCCATTTCACTTCGAACTAGAATAGTTAGTATTTTTTCTAATGATTATCTTGCACGAAATATCTTTACTTTTGTTAAGTTTCGTGATTATTTTACTAGCATTTACGAAGTGAAGACAAACTATTAAATTTGACTGCAAATTTTAGAGTCATTTCATCTTGAGATTTGATAGAGGGAAAAAACATCTACTGCAATTTTTTTATCCAGTTTTAGTTACTTATTAGATCAATATGAGTAGATTTGCTCATACTCTAGAGACAATAAGACCGGACTTTCATTTGTAAAAACGTAAATGTAAATTAAAGAAAATCAAAGAAAAAAAGAATTTCCAATAAAAATGATCCAAAAACATCGTTCGTTTTTAATATGTCTCAACATAAAAACCATTAGTTGATCAACAAAATATTGCAATGAAATGAATTCGCATGTCCAACAAAACTTCAGGTGATGGAGACATGAGCAATAGCTACATACTACATAGTGTCCAATTTAAAATACAATCTAAAAGCATTGATTTCTTGCAAGGCTGAAACATCATCCATCGGGCAACCTTTCCGTCAGTTGATTGCACTAGCACTGCAAGGCTTCATTGCTGCACTTCTTGTCGAAATATTCCTTGCATTTTAACAGGTACTGCTTCACATTGGTCATAAGTCTTATTGTATATTTGTGTATTTCTCTTGTGAGTCCTCGTAAAACTTTCCTTCTTGTGTCAGCGGGATTTTTTGTTTATTTTTCATC
Organism: Platorchestia sp. MABIK; assembly: GCA_014220935.1. Taxonomy (NCBI): domain Eukaryota; kingdom Metazoa; phylum Arthropoda; class Malacostraca; order Amphipoda; family Talitridae; genus Platorchestia; species Platorchestia sp. MABIK. Next base: position 182,600 of record JACJUY010000471.1, on the reverse strand, counting down.
TTTTGACTATGAGTTATCTTTGCTTACAGCTTCACACAGTCATGAATACCATGGGAAGATCTCCAGTACTAAAATGCTGGCGAATTATTGCCTAACCTTTTTACATGAGACGGTTTTGTGCCTGCCATTTTTGCTGGCCTATTTTTTTCGAAAGAATTTTTCTTCTTAGTGAGATTTTTAGCAGTCATGCGACAGTACTTAGCACTCAATAGCGAAACAGTTTAATTCTTCCTAGAATTCTGGGATGCTATGCTGTTGTGCAAGATTTAGGTGGCCTCAGAATTAGGAAGACTGCTAGTATAAACTGCAATAACAGGGGTTCATGCTTTCATTATGCTTTCATTTCTGTCCAAGAAATGAAAGCAAAACAAATATCACCATGTCTAATGCAGCATAAGAAAACTGATGGTTTTCTATCAGCTTTCAGTATTTTCGTAATGGATGTATACAAGTCCTGTATAGTCTCCGAATGATTCATTTACAACTCATACTGCAAAATAGAAACCAGTTCAGGTAACGATGATTGAAGTGGATAACGACCACGCTCCATTCCCAAAAAAGTAGACCATTAAGGCTCAATATTATTGAGACTTGGCGACTGAGGTGGGGAGAGGAGGTGCGACAAATCACCCACATCCTCACAAACCAGTCCTGAACGATCCGAGATGTGTGAATAGGGGCGCTGTAGTCTTAGATTGAAGTTTCACATTTGGCTACGTTCTATTGGATGGGCAAGATTGGCTAAAATGTTTGCATAATCCTTGCTACAATACAATCTTTCGGATTAACTATGAGACACATCGAATACCACGATATGGTGGCTCATATTATGACCCAACTCTAACATTATTTTGTCATTGGCAGTAATCTGTTTGGATCTCAGGCTTGAAAAGTTGTTTACCAAACGAAAAATCGGCTAGGAGTTGGAAACTGTGTGACACACAACTCATCCGGCCAAATGACTTTCTTCTATTGCTTCATAGTCTACGTTTTGTGGCTTCGGCATAACGTCTTTCTTTTACTGGTATTTGCATCATTGATTTATGATTTTGGAATTGCAGCTTGCCTTGAAAGTCTTTGCTTAGAGAGCTCCCTTCTTGTTGTTTTGATGCTGACTGGCTTTGTGAGCCCCACAATCCATTCAGCACGGACTCCTTGGTACAGTCTTCATCTTCTTTTTTGTCGCAATCCTCTTCACTCACCGTCTATCACGATCATTTAACACACACTTAGTGAATGACTTAGCAGATGATATTTTCCGCTTTGCCCCTTGTGCAGTATTATTCTTTGATAAGGGTTTTCTTGTAACATCACCATCAAACACGTCGCTATACCGTGGTTACGGAAATACCCACCATACGATCACCAGCAATTTTCCCACTTTTAAATTCACTTCGCTCTGACATACTGCACTCTAAACTACACGGACCACAGCTCTGACAACGACTGACACTTGCTAAGTAATTAAGACATTACACTGGGGGCAATGAAGAGAGCAAATACAAAAGCGCTACATATAGACTCGACTAGAACCAACATTTGCGTTCAAGCATTCATTTCATGAAATGTTTCCATATTTTTGTACTTAACGGAGTGCCCGATGTCTAACGCTGTTCTCACTTTCCGAATTGGTACATTTTACTAATCCTGACCACAAGCTATGGCGATACAAGTCGGGCAATTCTCTGGCAAAGTTTTGCTCTTTTTCCAAAGCCTTTTTTCAACAGTGAATATATATAGTCACATCGAGTAATAGCTATTTTTCCCTACATCATGCTCAATTGCACTTGTACAACACGAAAAATAAGAACAACGATCCAAGTGTAGAAACACACAACACGAATTATTTTGCACTGCTAATCGTCGTGTATTTGTTTGCATCTTTTCTAAGGAAAGCTAAACACGGTATAGTAACATCATTTATCAATTGTATTCTATGGATTTACTCTCGTTTATTGTGAATTATGTGATTGTGAATTATTAGACTACTTAAATCCAAAAGTGGGTGTGTTTCGTGCCTCTTCTCTGTTGTTTCAATTCAGTGATGGGTACAATATTTGATGTCATGTGTAATGTTTTGATACTTACTAAACCTAGAAATTATAAACAATGGATTGCTTACGAATTTGGACCTTTCACAGGTTGAACAGTCAAGGGAGAGAACGTTTCTGGCACCAACTCTTGAACGATTCTAAATCAGTTTCCTAACCTTCTGAACAATTTGAAACATAGGAGAACTCACAATTCAAAACCCATCTGGAAAGCCGGCTTGCAAATAACTCAGTATATCCATGAACAACGTGCTTACTATCACATTCTGCTCGTACGTTCAGGCAGATCGCAAGCGATCGTGTTACTGAAGAAGAGTGTCGATCGTTTATAAGATGAAAATTTTATGCACAGGTCGGTACACCATCAGCATTCCTACACTGTGTCTTCCACTGAAGCTCTCCTGTATTGGTCCCAAGGCTAAGGTTGTGAGCGTGGAGCTCTGCTCGAGATTACGGGACTGTAAAGTACTGCATGCACACTGAAGTATACTGGTGTACTTCCGTATGTTACAGCTGTCGAGCGGTGTGAACCAGAGCACTCAAACTTACAACTAAGTCTGCAAAATAATGCCTAAAAATTGGGCAGAGAAAGTGGCTACGTGAGATAATTGAACTAGTGGTCTTAAATGTAATTTTCTACTGAAACATCGATTAGAAGCTAATTTATTGTGTGCCTAAATAGGTCCTCATTACTGCGATTTTTCTGAAGAGCTAGAACACATGAAAGAAGTAAGATGCAAACAAATAGGTGAAATTAGTCGGAGTGAATTTATGTCGTGGTCCGTTTCGAATCCTCTGGCGAGAAGGGGATCTTGCGTGTGCAGAAGAGACCCAGATACGATCAGCAGGCAGAGCAAACCGTCAGGACGACACAGAGGGCACGGGGCCCCCGTAGTGCCGGCTTGTAACAAAATCAAACTCCTGCTTATCTGAAGAAGTCATCTCCATAAACAATTCTTGAACTATTCAATAACTTGACTCCATTACTATTGTAGTATGTTATTCCATGATGAGACCAAGCCTGCAATACGATAAGTGTGTTATCAAGCAGAATGTTTGGTCTCTCTTACTTGTTTCAGTCGGGAATTTTTTATAACAGAATTAATGTTGCATAAATTGAAAGTGCGGGATGGCTTATGCGGTCAGAGGCACGAGCAAGACTTTCAAATGTGCCTTGCATTAATAATTCTATGCCATTATTAATTAGGGGCTTTTGAAAAGCACATCTCAAACAATCCATGAACAATTTTTGCCTCCTTAGACTATCGTTTTTTATGTCAGCATCATTATTCTTATTCGAACTTTTTAAGTTTAACAAATAATTTTAGAATTTGAATATTTGAATTCATGGTTGAATTTTTAGTTTTTTATGGTTTTCACTGAAGTCTCACCGAACTGCAATCAATAAAAACGTTCTTACCACAGAATCGCTTCAAGTAACAACACGATACAGCAGTACAACATGCAGAGAGTGTGAACATTATTCGTTTTCCAGGTCGTGTTCCTATTCAAACAGTATTTATTACGTTAATTTCGTCCGCTTTCCTGACACTGCTCGTGAAGGGCTTTGATAGAAATCGTTGACTCTAGGAACATTTTCATTGACTCAAAAAGGCTCCGTGTGTTTCCATGCGCGAGTTGCTGAGATTGCCTGCCTCGCAATGTCTAGCGCCTACGCTTCAGAAGTACCCTTGTTGATCTATGCACCAGTCAGTAATATTCTCATCAATATCAATGCTGAGTGATATTATTCCCCTGCTACTTCGTTTACGTTCTCGTAATTTTTACCGTTTGAAGCGAATAAATTTTACAATGTTCGACCACTTAATCAAGTACTCCTAAGGTTCTACTCAACGAAAACGAGGAATTTTAAGATTTTTTACTACACATTGGACAAAAATTAGATTCTTTTATTGTAAACTTGCTCAAATTAGAGGTGCCACACTATATAAGGGTTCTTCGCCTCAATGTCTTTAATTTCCCAGCTGTAAAAATGAGCACTTCTGACCGTTTTTTACAGTACGTGTTTATTGATGCGTGGGAAGCTCAGTCGGAGCTCGGTTCACAAAATGATGGTCCTCCAACATGAATAGTTACAAATTAAAAAGCGTATGGCTTTGAATATTAATAGAACATACTTATATGTTCTTTCATTACCATTCCTGTTTATGTTAGCTTTTATATAGAGATAATTCAATGAGATAATTCGTGTAAAATTCTCATGCACACTCTTCTATAAAATTCACACTTTCTTAATTGACTCAATGATATTTGACTATCCAGGATATAAACACTGCAGGTTTAAACAGCTTAGCTCCACATCAATTCAAACCGCTGGAATAAAATTGATCGTTGGGATGTTTTGAATTTTTCGAACATTGCCCACGCTGGAAAATGCGAGCTTGTGACAAGCAAAGAATTTGCAAACTTTCCTTGAAGGAATGAAGGACGGACCAATTCGTAACTCTTCTCCCATTTTACGTAAAACATTGCAAAATACAAGTAAATTTTGGATCTGACGCTTTTGAGACTACGAAGTTAAAAGAACCCCTCACACCCCTATGCCATTTACTGGCCGAACTCATTCTCACATGAGTTCAACTTATCGTTAGGGAGAGAGTGTAAAATTTTTCAAGTCAATTATAAATTACGCTCTTTTCATAAAACAACTTCGAAAAAAAAAAAAAAATTTGCTGAAGCGCAAAAAATTGCAGCTGAAAAACCTCGTGAACTGAGGGAAGTTTTTCTCGGCATTGATCGAAACTTTTTAATGAACATACTGAACTCCACTAGAGGATAAGAAACGTTCAATGCATGTCCGGTCAATAAATTCCCCCCAAATCACAAGCAGGAGATGAAAATTTTGTTTATAACTCCTCTCGTGCTCCATGAGCAAGTTAGCTCTGTTCATATATACTCGGTGCCCTGCGCAGTGAGAGAAAATTAAAGTTCTAATTAGGGCCCACATTGCTGCGGCTGCGTGCGCCACAACTCGGCTACATTTCATTGAACATGAACTCATGCGCGTTCAGGCAATTATAGACTACGCGGAAGAATGTCGAAATGACGGCATACCATTTTTCATTTATTAGTTAACACAGATCACAAAACTGGGACTCCATTGCAAATATTGATGAAACGTTCATGTGAACAAAAATTGAAATGCTGAAGTGTTGATGACTAATTACTCCAACCGTGGTTGAAGTTGATGACGTTTTGGCAGTTGTTGATGAATAAAATCTAAAAGCTGGCAGTTGTTGACAAATGACATCTAAAATATATAGTGAAACCGAGAGTTCACTGTTCCATGAACATTAACACTAGTAAACTGACTGGTATGCATCGTTCAAGTGCAATAATGGTAAATAATGCAATCGGCATTTCATGCGGGTATCCGAGTGATATCGCAGTTTCAAGAGGCGTACAAGGCGCCGTTCAGCCCAACTTTGCCAGTGACATGGCCACTCGGCAACCTGCAGGAACTATAGTGGGCCCAGGGCTGAGAGCGCACAGCCGGCACCCTACATGGGCAGCAGGCCAGGTGCGCCCTGCGTGACGCGCTTTGTAACATCGCAGGGCGCCTCCCGACCAAGTCCAGGGCACAGGCACCGTCTCACTTCAAAAACGTGCGTAGAGTTCTACCCCCACGATAATGTCGATAGTGTTCAACTTACGCGCCGGGAATACCAATGAGTCTTTAATGTTAATTCTATTTACAAGAAGAAGCTGTAAAAACAGCATTTTAAATAACAGCTATAAACGGTAAAGATCTTCACGGTGTAGTGTGCTCGTAATCAGAAAGAATTATTTCAATAATCACGAAAGAAAGGTTGAACATATTTGAGACTTCCTCATGGTAGGATGTTCATTTTTTGTGATCGTCGCTTGCTAAAAGTTCCATAAAAATCTTCTGCTCCGATTCATTCTTCTGATGCCCTTTTCGCAGTCACTCTTTCTGTATAACCACGGTTTTTTGGCCAAATTTCTCACATAAATTAGACTGATGTTATCTCTGTAACTTTGAGCTTTGAAGTCTTCGCAGTTGAATTGAATAGTTAATGTCATAACTATGCAGGAAAAAATTTATCCTAAAGAGGATCACAGGATATCCATCAATTTTTAAAATCGAATGAAAATCTCTTAAGACCACATGGCCATTTTTGGGCAGATGTGGGCCTGCAGCAGCGGGGCGCTATATCAGGATCGATGCGTTCATCACGAAGAAGGATTTTGCCGGCACCTACACGTCATTCACTTTCAATTATTTTGATCATTTTTTCACAAAGAAGTAAATACCAGTGTGAGATCACGTACACTGAAGATTGAAAAGAAGTGTTCAAAAATATTGCTATTCATGTTCGGATCAACGTTTAGATTACTTTCATATTCGTACTCCTTTGCAAAATGGTACTCTTACTCCAGGTTTAATTTCCTCCTCTTTCATCGACTAAACAGATAAATCTTTACAATATTTGCCTTCAGATGAGATGCACTTGATATGCTCCAAATTGAACGCAGTTTCTCGCTTTAGCTACTTACGACACGAGGTGAGAAAATTGGAGTTACTAATTTGATAAATTGCTGCTTGAAATCAATATTACCAATGACGCCATTCTGGAGCCGGCATTATACTTTTCATTCCATTCAGTCTCAGAAGACTGGGTATAAACGATACTCTCAGTTGTCGGACCTGGTACGCAAAGAAATTGCGCTAGTGGGGTGATTTTCAAATTTCTCGCGTTATCAGTTGATATTGCTGCAGGAGTTGCGATCCTACGCACACTACATTGCACGATACCAGGCCGGAGCGTGAGAGCATCGGACTGGCGGAGCACGCAAGTCGGAGTGCGGGCTGTGCACCCAGAGGGCAGGCAACGCGCAGCGTGGTGTGTTGTACCTGTCCTCACAGACCTCGTCATTAGCGTCGATTTTGCAATCAATGCCCACAACCTTCGTGGTCTGAAGTTGCTTCTCGCAAATTAGTAAATTTCAACCCTAACGTGACTAAGAGTGGACTTTCTCCGCTGTAGTAGTATGGAGTGTGTAGTATTTCCAGTTAAGATTATCTCAGAGTCCATTCCTGAAGAGTTTCTGCCATTGACCGGTGTAGAGATTGGTTCAGCACACATGAACTGGTTCAACTTTTTTTTTTAACATTAACCGATCCATAGTCGCAGAAATCATTTTTTTCAGTGTCAATCGATTTGTCAAGAAGCACGACTCCCTTTTCTCAGGGTTACAAATAATCAACTTTTTCGTTTTTACCTAACTTTTTCAACACGGAGGTGTCATCGTTAGAGACAAATGAAAATTTTTTTTGAAGATTTAAAATTGAAATGAAATTTAGCTGTAAAACATTTTAAAAAATCATCAAAAATCTTTGAACATTGCATTTGACCCAGTTGATTGATTTTTGAGGTCATAGGCCTACTTTTCGAATGATAAAAAATGCTAATATAAGTCAAGTCTGGGCACGGGCAGTCAGAAATGCAACCGAAAAGCGAGTGAGGTTCTGGCACACTGAGCTGTTCAGATAAATATTCGGTTGAAAATAACACGGGGGAGTTAGACTTTTGGAAATAATTGAAAATACTCAAATTATTAAGCTTGCGATTGTGAGTTGCCTTCATTGTAACTACATTTTCTCCGATAGAAGAACAGACATGTGTATATAACAATAGCCACTATCATTAGAGACGAGACATCGATTTACTTTGGAAAATGTGCCGTCTATTACATTGGATCGTTCAAACTTTGAAAAAATAGTTGAACCTATTCATAGGCACACTTTGAAAATAAAAGAGAAAATTGAGAACTTCTTGCATGAACTTGAAAATTCATCTATTTATTTAAAGGAAGTTTGTGCGTTTTTCACAGAATAATTTACAATCGTAATATTGTTATAGTAATTTTCCTCTTTTATTATTCGCTAATGTGAAGTCTTCCCGAACCAAGCGAGCCTTCATTAGAACTAAAATTGCAACACACTTCTCTTACCTTCCACCACATTACTCTTTCCTTCTAACTATGCCATTTCTGCATGAGAGCAGTCGAAATTCGAAGACTAACGACAGAGTAAATATATAGAGTGTTTTATAAAAATGTTTACGCACTTTAGCTGCTGATTATTCGATTTTTTAGGATAAACCTTTGGGAATTAATAATTACAGCCAACGTAAACTTAAAAGAAGGAAATTCATTTTAAAATTCCACTAGAAGTACGAAAACACAGAACACAATTGAAGTACAAAGTCACATTAGGAGCCAGGAAGTTTCATCACGAATATCTAATGCGAGCCACCATATCTTGTTTAAAAATATGTTAAACTGATGAAACTGTTAAAAAACGTCCACTAGAGGCGTGTCAGAAGACCATTGGGATATCAACTAGCTCCGTAAATAGTGGAGGAGTACTAGAAATGTTACACCCGAGCAGCGAAGTATTTAATTCGTGATGAGAGTGATTCCATTGCTTCACTTTGTCAGAGGGTCTGAGGCAGAACGGTAATCAGTTTGAAAAAACATGGTGACATAGATATAATTTTATCACCAAATTTTAATACATCGTGAAACTTAAATCAATTTCAATAAATACCTATTTTATCATTTTTAAATTTGGGTTCGTTTTTGAGGACATCGAGTATTTCTCATTCAGGTTTAAAAACTGGAAAATATATCTTTATGTCTGTTGTTTATATTGTAACTACTTTCAATGGTTTCCTTTCAGCCCAGAATTTCGTGAGTGAATAATTTTAAGGGTCGAACTTGTCTACACAACGTAACACGTCATGAAGAATTTTCTCTCAAACCACTTTGAGTGAGCGCTTCAGAGCGTCAGTTATTATGAGTTATTTTAACGGACCAAACAGAACAATCCATTTGGTTGAAATCCAGCTTTGACGAAACAACAATAATCTCTTCTCAAAAACAACGGAAAATGTTCCTAACACCACTTACTACAGGATAGTAGATGTATCCCTCTGAATTGTGAATGGATTGTTTTTTGAAATCTTTTTAGCTAAAAATTGCATACAAGCACTGCAATCGAAGGATTGGCTATGTTCGAAAGCATGTTCACTTTCGTATTCGTTATTCGATGATGAGAGGTTTGTATATCATGAAAATGAGCAACGTACGTGGGCCTCAAATTATTGATCAACGTAGGTTTTTGACGTCTGAATACTGGAAACGTGGCTAGTTATGTGCCTTTTACAGCTCTCAGTCATTCTAAAATAGTTTAACTTAGCATCAGCTGGAATGAGTTTTTATCCGAAAACACGACTTCCTTAACTTTGTTTAAAAAATTTTTGCCTGAACAGTTTTTCTTTCTTTTAAAGGTCTGTGATTCGTTGAGGCTTTTACTTCTGAATGGTGACGAACTCCAGTCATTTTCAGAAATGTTTATTCACGGTTATTTCACTCACATTTATTTCTTTCGCTTATTTCCTGATTCCACTCTTTGGGTTACGTCTGATCTTTTTTTAACGGAATAGATAAATCTGCGAAACCGAGACGTTCAAGTGTGACAACGTCACGTCTAAGACGATCTTTGGTTAATTGTTCCAAGTCCGTCGAACCAATTAAAATTTTGTGATGAATTCCAACAAATTGACAAGATCTGATTTTATCGAACGCGAGCAGTGTAGCTGATTAATAGCTTGGCGATTATCGCTTATTTCATTGAAGATGCAACATAATAGTCGAAAATCAGGAAGAATGTAGTCGAATAAAAGGTTCTTTATATTAGGCTGAAATTAGTCCTAGTATTTTGTTCTCACCCTCACTTAAATTTAGAGACTGGTTCTTTTTTTTCAATCAAACTAATCATTTTAAGAAGCAAAGACGTTCGCACTTGATTTCTGAACTGATTTAATGGAAAAGCTTCTAGAAGTTCCGTCTGCGACGTGATTCGGAATATATATAGAGCGAGGTACCCATACCTCTGCATAAGGTTCTGTCGGAAGTGAAGGCTTTGATTCTACAGTTAAATTGCAATAGGCTTACAGCTGTGGGCGACTGTGAGACTGGATGCACGGAAAAAGTACAGTACACCATTCTTACTGAGTAAATCACCTGGCGTTTTAGTCAAGATGAGTGTAAAATATATGTCATGATATTTAAACTGTTTTTTGCTTGCACCGCACGCAATTATGTGAAAAACTAAACGATCGAGTACACATGGTAGCTAAAAATTTGAAAGTTAGGTTTGCTAAGTTAAGTTAGCGTCCCATGTAATGTAAGGATTTTGATAACATTGAACCAATTATGAATGATTTTTGCTTGTGCGAGTTACGCTCAGTTTTGGTGGCATTTGCGAATCAAATTAGCAAATCAAACAGGCAAAATGGTCAGAACGTTCCTGAGCTTAGCAAGGTTGTGGGGCAGGTGAGCAGTGCCTTCTGTGCCCGATCCGTGCGATGATGCAGCAGCAAAACCTGTGCAGCAAAAGTAAAAGTGCGGCAGTGTACGCAGTGGAAGAAAGGCGCTTAAATATCGAACTGCTACAGAGATCTTTGACCAGTTCACCGGAATTAAAGAGAAAAATGTTCAGTCGCTAGATCTCATTGGAGAATTAGACGATTTTTCTGCGACCTCACGAATTGGTTCGTGATCTTTGGTCTGTGAAAAATATGCGCAAAAAGAACTCTAACCAGTACAACTGAGTAAGCATAAAAATTTCATGACAGGAATTCCACTCGTAAAATGAAGACTGAGTCGTGACGCTCTCTTAAAAATATGTGCCGCTTGAATAATGATTTTAATTTTGACTTTTGTTTCTTCATCTTTAAAACATGTGTGAAGTATTTGCTTATATTTTTACACCCAATTACAGCTATTTTCTGTAATTCTGAAGAAGTGCTGTAGGGCTGAACTAATTTGAGAAAAGGAAACAACATTCTCTTCAAAAATCCGTTAGCATATGTCATTGTTCTATTACGGGATTATTAAAACTTATATTTGGCCTCAACCGTTGGCGCGTTGCCGTTTCTATGCAACTTCCTAACTGTTCTGGTACATGAATTAGAAATAAGATGAATCATGGTGAGATGGTTTAATTTTTTTCGTAACATAGGTACCTTAAGTGGAGTAACATTATCAGTTACGCTGTTCGTCAACTGGACTGGTGAGTGAGACATGCATGGCTCATTTTTGTCACCATGAGCAGCTTCTTTCTTTTCTGGACCATAATTGTTTTGCGAAAGAAGGTAGAGACACTAACATCCTTATTTGTGCTGAAAATCATGAAAATATGTACTCATACTTAAACAAATCCTGATGAAGTAATATTTATGAAAACAACCTCCATTTTTTCATAACAATGCACTAAAATTGGATGGTGTATTAAATAGAATGACTATACACATTGATCAGTTGACTTAAAAATCTTGTACTGAAGTAGAAACTGGACATTAAATGAGCATGCTCATTTCAATACAATAAATTTACTTCGTGTAAAACTTTGTTGCGTGCAGAGTTATAAGGACTTCCACAAGTGCAGTGCAAATTTCCGTTCTTCAGTACGCAGGACCGGTACAGTGCGATATGTGTCAGATGCGTAGGCGACAAAACTTGCACTGTACTGCGTATGTGCTGACATGCTGGGTTATACTTGCGGGATAATAATTTATCTGTGCAGTCTACTAAGCGTCCACACCCCGGAGAGCACACGGTCCGCACCTCAGTACGCCCCACGCTGCAGTAACAGCGCTACAATTTCCCTTGCGCAGGTACCTCTACATGCGCCGCACGTAATCTCGGCTCAATTATACTGTCAGGACTCAAAATAAGATAGACCTCGTAGCCTCAAGCTACACTCGCCTTGCCGCTGCTGTTCACAAGAAGAAGAAAATAAATGCCATATCATAAAGATTTACTAGCCTCACATGCGTCTCAGACAAGAAGGCGTTGTCTCAGGGACTAAAATTGACTTATGCTGTATAGTCCGTGGACATATTCACTCTCTATACCAACGTTCGTGTCAATTGCCATGAAGTTATTCAAAAAATGAAATTTCCTTGTTAACGACTCGAATGTTCATAATATACTCACACATGGTTTATCTTTAGTTAGAAAATATCTAGGACTTACTATTCATGAAATGATGAGTTCTAATGGGGTGTGAATAAACAACTTTTGTTGGAAAAAATTGTCATCGTTCGCTGAAATTTCTAAAAACTAAAATTTTAATTTATCCATAGTTCCTACTTCAATATTCAGTAGGTAAACTACTGTTGAAAATAATTACAAGTACTTTAAACTTTCCCTATTGGCTATTATTGGTAGTGATAATGAAATTGTAAGGCTTAGTGATCCCAGCGTGCTCGCCCTCTCCTGTTGCATCAGCTGAATTACCAACTCATTGTAATTTATTTGAACTGAACATCTACAAACTCTGCCTCGGACCGTTAGGATCATTCATGACACTAAGTTACAAAATCTCAAAATAAAGCAACCAATTATGACCAAGCTTTAAAGACTGCTCTGTCACATTATTTTGACCTGATGTTAAAAGCACTAGACCCGACAACAACGAGCCATTGCAGCACATCATAGCCTATCATTTAGGGATGTTTCACCAGCTGGCATGCCGCTGGTCAGAAGAGCGAGATTCGTGCCTCAGGATCACATGCTGATAGCGCAGATACGGGCGAGCATCTAGACAAGAGAACCTCTGAGTGGGTCTTTGGACATCAACTTAAGTTTTAAAGACGCGATAAAGGCAAAAACCTTCAAACTTGTGAACGAAGCTTTAAACCAAGAAATATTTGAAGATTTTAGTCATTTTCTCTCCAACATGTGCTGTTTCCCTAAATCTTATGGGTTTCTTTTCCGCTAGAAAATCTCCATACCTATGAATTTATTCATAAGGATTCCAAAATTTTGCATCTTAAATTAATGTATTCCTACAAAACTACTCAGTAATCTTCAATTTTTTGAGAAAGACGTTGTGTTGCTCCGTTTCTCAAACAATTACGTTTGAGTGTCATAAGTGTCTTAGTGGTGTACAAATTCGAGTGGTGTACAAATTCATTATTTTGCATTCAACATCCACATTATTTTTATAAACAATACCTTTCACCTTCAACAGAAGACTATGAGTTTGTTTTGAAATTAAAACATTCTTTTTATCTCAATTTATCACAGGTTTCAAAGTATTTCATTTTTACTGTATAAGTTAATCTCACACACAAAAGAAGAAATATTATGCTACTCCGGTAATTTATCTCCAAAAGAATTTGAAATTTTTCATTTTGTCTAATAATTTCCTTTTTGATTGCTTGTAAAGCTGAGCTAGTGATTAGTTCGATATTAAATTATAACACCAAACAGGGAAATGAGAAAAACCCTAAGTTTATTCTTCGCGCCCCAAAATTCACCGCTGAAGAATCATTACGTCTTCGTCATATTTTAGAATATCTTTTCACAGCCTTTTTAGCTCAAAATTATTAGCTGTAAATGTTCGGGAGCAGACTGTGCTAGAATGAAACATTTCAACTCAGAGAGTAGGTGTTCGTTTTCCATTGTGAGATAGTATGAAATTTCCTTCTAATAATTCAGAAATTACTCAATTACTTCCTTGCTAAAATAAAAATAATATTAGTTTGAGTTAAGACTAAAACCTCAACTTGAGATTTTCTTCAGTAATTTTTTGTACCAGTAGATTTCACTGTAAAATATTTGCTCTTAATTTTCTTTATGTTTTTACTGTATTAACTTTATCAGAGAAACTCCAAAGAACTGGAGCGCGCGATACTTAGGTGAAGAAGGCCTTTGTAGTCCTAGGGCGGTCCTAAATTGCTATATTTTCTTGCCTCAAACTGCTTCATACTCGGAGTAATAAAGTTATGATCTCATGGCCTCCTTGCAAGCCTTTGCCTCAGTTTGCCTCAGTTTTGACCACCCTGGCAAGTTCTTTCAAGTTCGTTGGAAAGCTTTACCTCTCGATGGAGAGAGAACGAGTCGGAGAGATCGTGCTCGAACTCTTACAAAAGAATATGTTCCAAGATTGAGAAGTATTAGAGGCATTAGTAAACTTGTCCATGATCTTCAGTTTGGAAGTTATAAGAATCTATGAATTCTAATTAGACGTTGAGAGAAGGGATCATTCTAGCTGAAGAGGCAACAAGTCGCTGTCAGGCTTCGCCGCTCATATTTAATCGAAAATCATAAATTATAGACCGGCCTCTTACAACCGAAAGGTGGACGGGCCAGGCTTTGGAGCATCTGGCGAGCGCAGTTCAAAATCATTAATATCTTGGAGCTGCCAGTATCTGACCAATAAGAGCCGAGCGTCCAAGGTCATAACTGCGGAGAAACACGATATGGGATGAACCAAAGAGACGTCACCGCAGCGGCAGCCAATGGAGCGCACGCTTTTGATGGTGTGCCCCAGGGTACTGTTCTTGGTCCTTTTTCTCGGCGTAAGAGCGTTGTGGGTTGCCTCGTTCCATGATTATAGCTTAGCGGTTTCACCCTCCATTTTGGACCTGCACTATCCTGGTGTTAGCCGCAGACTCGTGCAATTTAATGAATGGGACGCTAGAATGTCTTCTTAATCAAGTGTTCTACCTTGACGGTCATCTGGCTATCTAAAGAAGGCATCTGCAGACTTTCATGCACTTCACAAGAGATGTTAACAACTTTACGGCCAGCACGTGATAATCAAGTCCTCTACGATACTCGGTTTGCGGCAACAATCACCGCAATACGTGCCTTTTCTCTGAGTATTTCAGTAAATATTCGTAGTCGTCTGAACATTCAGAGTACGGTTAATTGTTTCAACCATTATTGGGCTCTGTCTTCAATCTCATTTTACGGTTTTGTAATTATCCTTTAATTGCACACTCTGACTTTAATTTCTTCTAGGATTTACCTTTATTAATCTCCGCAAGTTAACAAGTAACCTTTTTCTCTTAAGACAACAATTCTTAACTGTAACCGCTATGAATTATTCAGTTAAACAAAACGTCCGTAAAAGTATTCTTTGAAAAATATACTGACAATACATTGTCTTATCAGTTCATTTCTCAAACGTAGATCGAATTTCAATAGAGGAAGACATTTATTTCTAGATTTTAACAGCACAGCTAACAATTTGGGCTGCCTTTAAGTGATTAAAGCAAAATTTTTAAGCACTCAGAACTTTGAGAATTAGCAGTAGCAATTGAATAAAAATAGTTTAATAATAACTTTATGCTCACTCATTCAAAGCTTTGTTCAGGATAGTATAATATTTAATCTCAGCTTACAAGGAAGTCTTTTAATAGATCACATACCAATTGGATGATAACCTATAGTAATTCACAGTAACTGTTTTATTACATTTCCCAGTTTAAAACTGTAAATATATAGTCAGAAAAAGTGATGATAACTTTTATTTTAGAAAACGTAGTGCTGTTTCTCATGGGAAATGACGAATTTCTAGAATTCTTCTTACCTCACCAACACAGTTCTCAGTGCTCACATATACAAAATCAAAGCAGTCGTTGGACTTTCCATACTCATATATAATTCATTGTGTTACGAGAGCCATCCTGCACGATCATATAATCAACAAGCGCAGATTTTTGACTATCATACAAAGTTCGTTTTTTAGGTTATTTGAATACAGTAGCATATGTTATTTGAATACATTAGCATGCACTTTTACTAACCGTACTCTTTCAAGAATACTCTCTAACTTCTGTCAAAAATACAAAGCATAACTGATTGTTTCTGAATAAATAAAAATGGATCTATTTTAGTACGCAATAAAAAACATTTGAGCACAGTTGACTAAGAAGATATGAGAAAAAAATACACCTCATGCAGCAGTCAATAAGATCGGAATCAAGAAATATATAAAACGAGATGAAACGACGTGCAGCTTCAATGATGATAACCAAAGTAAGGAACCTCAACACAAACCTGTATTTCTAATACTTTATGGCAAATGAGTCATAAAAATTGCCATTTCGAAATGAATGCAGCTAACCGGCCTCTCCAACTTCATAGTTCTAAAGCGAAGGTTTATAAAAATGTCATCGACACAAATCCCACACCAATGACGTTAAGTGGAATTCCTTCGTGGAATTCTATTTTGAGATTATAAATCTTTCGGATCAGACCGACGCATGAGTGTTCTATGTGGCACTGTAGTATTAATGACAGAGCCCCACTGTATGTCTCCGTAATTATTTTCGACTAACATTAACAATGCGTAACATATATAAAAAAGTTCAAAGGTTATTTCAGCGCGTTGAATTGTTTTTCACATTGAAAAACTGCGAACGAAGGGAATTTTGGCTAAACAAACATATGTACATTTACCACAAATGCGTTATCGATCTACGGTTTTAGTTCTGTAGTACACATTTCTTACTCAGAACGTTTTAATTTCTGACTTCCAAAACTACATAACGTTTGATGATGTACTTGTGCTTTGGAAATTTATTTTAGTCCAATCTGATGTTTAACCTTTTCCTCGCTGACGATAGTGATGGAAAAATTGTTTTCACACATTTGCATGCGGAAATGACTCCTATTTCTTTTGTAAAGGCAAACAAAGATATGGGGCATATTTTGAATGAATCAATAATGCTAGGCTAGAACACATTTCCTCGACAGTAGAAATCTACAGCGGGCAATCTGGCTTCTCATCAACAGTTTCAATTCAAAGAAACGAATACCTTGAATATTATATCTCTGATTTACATGGTTCATATTCCTGCGATGATGAAAACGTTACCTGTGGCAGCTATGTGTTTGTTACAGTTGCTGTAAATTGCAATTGAATGTAATTCAAGTTCCATGTTTGCTTCAACGTTTTTAATAAAGCACTCTAACTCCTTCGACATTCTTGGTTTGTGTTTAATACTAATTGTAAAATTCCTTAGACCACACACACACTCACACGTGGTCCAAACGCTTACGTTTAACTCTTGTTAAGAATGTCATTGATAGCGACAGTTGCTTCAACTACATCACGACACGCGATACTGGCCGCCACAAGGCGGCAACCTGCGACGGGAGACTGCGCCGGCGCGGCGCACTCACCGGTCGGAACTGCAGCGTTCCAATTCCTCCACATAAGCTTCTTTGGGCTTGTTCCACACAAGTTCGTGTAGTTATTTCATTCAGTGGTTAATTTTTTGGAAGTAATTTAATTGCGCAGTTTTCGCCGTAAATTCCTTAAAACTATCGAGTTTGAATCCACTCATTCACCTATTTCCCGCACACCAAGTTGAAACCTACATAAGTTCCTTCTTTAAGATGGGAAATTCCAATAATTTACTGCAGTTTATTATTTTAGCCCCTCTGGAGACACAAGTATTTGGTATATAAAATTAAAATAATTCTCTTAGTTTCGCGAAAAATTCACGTACTCTTGCATAATTGAGCGAAAATCTGAATTTAATCCCTCGAATTTTACTCAGACACTACAATGCACATTTTATGTTGGGAAATACAAGGAACATTGCAAGAGCCTACTTGCTACGTTCACTGAAGAAGTTTTAATCAAATCTTACTCTTTCTTACGGCGAGAGGGTTCAACGCTTTCTCCGTATTTGAACTGTAAATCTGAGTTCAATAAAAATGACTTTATGAGAAACATGTCACTAAAACAATGAGGGCTGCTGAATACCACTCGATTCGTCTACACATTAAAGTAAGCACATTTCTGTGCAAAGAGTAAATTCAGTTGAGCCACTCAATAACATTGCAGTGTGAATTAAACTAAGCTTGTAAGAAACACAATCTCATTGTGGAACCTGTGAAGGAAAATAGACCGTATGTATACGAGCATATGAAGAAGCCGTTTTCATGGGAAATTAGTACATTTGAATTACCGTACGTCACTGAGCATGGGCACCATGGAGCCCAGTTTCGCGAAACAAATGGTATTGTGATGAAGTGAAAACAAATTCAAGTTAGTGCAAACCGATCTAATTACAGAGCGTATGTCACGTTTCTTTCAGGTTCTTCTACATCGAGTTCTTAATTAAAATCAGCAGTCTCCCATATTTGTACTGCTCCATGTCGCATCATTCTCATATCATCTTTGTAGCGTGAGCCAATGCAAACTTGAACAGCTAAAGAAATACAAATTTATCTGAGCGTTGAAGGAATTCAAGGAAATTACAGACATTAGGAGAAGATTCATACGCATAATGATACCCCATAATTAAACTACTGTTTGAGGTACGATGTGATACCTCTGAGTTACAGTTGTAGACAGATTTTGAAATAATTTTGCTGAAAAATCAATTTTCATGTTATTTTTAAATATTGTTATTAGTGCATCGATATGGCTACAAAACTCCTGCTCTTAAATGAAAGATCATCGACCTGCCTAGGAAGTTACTGCTTAGATTTAGGTTAACCGTTCTCCTCATCAATGTAAAAGATGCTTATGAAATGAAATAGAGCTCCTCCCCAAGTTTACTGCATCTAGAGTTAGACCGAGTTGTCTATTAAGGATGCTGAGGAGTAATATTGAGATTTTTAGTTAGAATGCTTAAGCGTCAATGTTGCTCCGGGCCTTAAATCGGGGACCACGTTACAAACGCGGTGGTTCAAAGAAGCTCAGGGATTCAAAGTTGCTGAGTGGTTCATAAAAGCTGTTTTCTTCTCAGACGAGAAGCCTGTGTAATTTATTTCATACACAAGAACGATCTAACATCACAATTCTCCCTAGCTCTCTTCCTGTATTCCAAAGTGCTGGAAGTTTATCACACGAGGTTTGACTTAACAGAATCAGTTTACACCTACTACTTCAAAGTACAATTTTGCTGAGTCAAATTGAAGCATAAAATCGAATTTAGATTCATTCACTTGTTGATTTTATGCATGTCAGACACGAGATCAATGATATTTTTCTGAATGTGATTTCTAAAATTATGATTAACTTCTTATGTTGAATAGTCTCTTTTTATTGAACCATACAGGGAGAGTGATGTCGTCAATTTCATTTCATAGCGTATCATCGCTTATACAAAATCCAGCCTAGGTTAAATTTATTTTAACGACCTCCCTCACTAATCATGCCCTGCACATCTTTCTTACAATTTGCCTCGTCAAAATCCTATAGTAATGAAGCAGGTTACCTGAGTCAGAACGGTGATCTTGGAGTTAAACAAGTCTATTCTATTAAATACATGAAGTTATTCAAGGCTGTCTCCTTTACTGAAGCTGCGCATAAGTCGAAACCTATAATCAGGTGTGGAAACTGTTCAAAAGGTAATTTAGCTATGTGCTAAGCAAGATGCTCGTAAAATTATGTATATTCGTAAGCGAAAAGAAATTCGTCATCAATCAAACATGTTTAGGTATTTTTACTCTGAAAGCGCAGTGTTTCCTACAGTCTAAGAAATTCAGGGAAAAACCAAGAAATGAGATAGATTAGTGATCAAAGAAATACCAATAAAGAAGCAAGATAATATAATGGCGCATATAATACTTAATCTCAAAAGAAAGTCGTAAATGAGCTCTCGATTTATATTGCATTCGTTGTTCAAGCGACTTTTTAAATTTGACTGCAAAAAACAAATAGACCGCAATCACCACTTTCACATTGCAAATCATTGTTACTACTACGTCTTCGTTATAGTTCCGTGCAGATTCACGGCAGATATTCAAGTAAATATTTTTCTCGTAAATTTGAACGTATCACAGAACTGAAGGGCGAAAATTTTAGCACTCGTAGAAATGTGCTTGAATAGTGGTCTTTGAAATTATTGTGGCAACAAATAGAGTTTTCAGGCATATTTAAAGGGTATTCAACATTTTGATTACTGATTCACGGCTCTGCATTGGCGAAAACGATGAAATTTTTTTGGGAGTCTATGAATGTTATACATAAATAAGTATTGTATATTTTACCATCTTCCACTTGTTTCAAGTTATCCCCCCTCAGGGGGATACAACTATTGTCTCCATGGGAATTAGCGCTCCCAGGGGGAAATGTGTGAGGACCCGAGCTGAAAGTTAGGTAGGCATTCTTTTTGTTGAAATAGAAAATTTTTTCCTATGTTAAGAAACACCTATTTCGGTTCACTGCTGTCCTGTTTTTCAGCACCTGCTACTTTCTTCTTCAACTTTTATCTTGTTTCATAACTTATTTCTCAACTTACTGTCTCTATGCCTCTTCTGCATAGATTCCGCATTCCTTAATACTAAATGGTGCCTTCCTCCTTCCTCTCTTTGATACGCTTTTTTTTTTGTAGCGGTTAGGGAGTCTTAAACTAACTTATAATCTAATCTAATCTCTTCAAGTTATCCCGCTTGATGTGATCCTAAAGACATCTGAAAAAAAATGAAAATGTTTCTGGGTAAGCAAAATCCATCACCAAATTACACGAGCTCCTCAAATTATTGAAACCATTGCTTACCTCGTTGAGATGATACAGTGGTACCTCTGAAGTCAAACGGCTCGAAGGTTGAACAAATCGGAAGTCGACCGAAAAATTCGAGTGATATTCGGCCCGGAAACCAAACAAGCGTTCGGAAGTCGAACCAAGCCGAGTGGAAAGCGCGCCAATTCGTCGAGCGTCGTCTGTCACGCGCCGTCCGTTGGTCTGGTCCCACGTGAACTTACGTAGCGTTATACGCTATTTCATTTTCCTGTGTATTTGGTTAATTTGCGTTCTAAACCGCTAAAAATGGCTTCTAAAAAGAATGTTAATGATAGTGAGCGACCAGCTTCGGAAATTCAGAAGTCGACCAATTTTCCAGAACGGATTGTGTTCGACTTCTGACGTGTTACTGTATACCAACAATCAATTTCTGCTCAGACTTGAGCTCTGTCCATTTTCTGATGCATTCTAGTGATGCATGCGTAAAGGACTAGCGTACATCGAGAGTGAAATGAAAGTTCTAAATGACGAGTATATGTACCTTAAATACACTGTAGAATGAAAACTTACAGGTAGAAGGCATGTGTATCATTATTTATTGCCTTGAGAACTTCTTTATAATCAGGACAAAAGCTTGTGCTAGGCAGCGAAGTATAAGAGGTCCTATACATTGTTATATAATATTAGCACATAACTCAAGGCCAATTGATATGGTAACATATGGCATGAAGTGCTTTCATTAGGATGCAGACCAACAAACGTCAATGAATGCTGCCGAGAGTGTAAACACAAGAATGCCCAGATATGTCATGTCATAAGATACCTTGAAATGAACATGGAAGAAATACACGTGTACAGGGCGTGACGTGCTCTCATGCATGAGATTTTGTGTGTAGTTATGCCCTAAGGAAATTAGTTTGCATTGAGAGCCAGGCGGACGGTTGCGCAGCCGTTGCTTATCAACTGAATAGTAGACTAGTATCAGATATTATATTTCCAATAGGTCGATCCTTAGGGAATCTCACGCGTAAATGATAAAAAGGAGAACCAACGTGAAAATAAACATTTTTATTCATTTATTTTTTATGGCAAACGTTTCGGAATGTTAGGTTTAAGTATCAGATACTTAAACAAACACACTCTTCATCCTGCAGTAAGTACACTGCATTAGTATCATATAGGAAACTTTGTTAGCATAGTGAACCCACATTAATACAAAATGTGGCTTATCCTGATATTACGTGAATATTTGTTGAAAATCCAATTGCGTTAAAACAATATTAACATTCATAAAAGATTGACGCCCCTTGATCCTTGGAGAAAAAGATGCCGAACCCAAAATGCATGCTGAACAAGAGTGTTTGCTTTAACTCAGCTGTAACATGAAGAGCGAATGCACCGTATGTGCTTACAGCAATGAAGGAAACATGAGTTCGGCAATCTTCCAGCGCAGGAAACAAAAAAAAAAAGCAAAAAATTTTCAAAATCTCTTGAACACTGGCCTGCCAAATAAGTTAAAAGGATAGAGTTCTTAATTTACGTATATTTCGGTGCAGTGGAGAAGATTCTTCAAGCGAACAGTTAATTTTCCTAGATGTTATGTGAAACTATTTTTGGGTACAGTGCTTCTATCTCAACTCAAGGCTCACAACTGGTCATTTCTTCTGAAGAGCTGAGGTCTCAAGACTCATTTCCTGAGCCAGGAATACCCAGTCAAAGCCGTAAAAGTTTACGTCATCGCTGCTTAATTAGGAAAATAAATAATTCCCTTTGATGAAATTGCAAAATTAATTTCCGTCGCCTTTTTGATAACATCGCGTACTTCGTACAGCGCCGTAGTTTGGAAGCTAGGGTAGCGAGTGAAGGCCGCTTCAGTTGTTCATTTTAATATGTCTTGTTTCTTGTACAGTCATGTGCCCTGCTTGCTGGCGCATTTTGATTTGTAAATCGTCAATATGCACTAAGGGTCCGGGGCAAGACGTCATTGAAATGTTAATTTTTTACTGGTAATAGTGCACACGCATTTGTAACAAACACGCAGTTGTGGCGTACACACAGTTGTGTTGTACACACAGTTGTGGTGTACACACAGTTGTGGTGTATACACAGTTGTGGTGTACACACAGTTGTGGTGTACACACAGTTGTGGTGTACACACAGTTGTGGTGGGCACAAAGTTGTGGTGTACACACAGTTGTGGTGTACACACAGTTGCAGCGCACACATGCACAGCACCATCCTGGCCCAGCCCGTCACAGCGGCCCGAATGCTCCGCTGGACGCCCTTCCCTTCAGCAGATCCCCCGTCACCTCAGAACTTCCTCATGAACATCCTCTACTAAACGTCACTTTAAATGTGGAATTGATAGAACCTCAAACACACGGCGGTAAAATGAAGTGCCTATTTTCACCTGGATATTAATAAAAATTAATTACGTCGAATCATGGGTTTTGAATTTCTAACTTATTTGTAAACTGTAAACATTTACAATATGTCTCGAGCTTATCACTGGATTAACGCTCACTTTGGTGTGTAAAGTATGCTTAGGAAATATGAGAGAAGTTAATTCAAGTGCGACTGTCCAGAACTTACATAAACTTTAACCATTTCAAACATTAAATAACTTCATTTTTCTAGTACATTTTTATTTTTGTGACATAATATGCTTCTATTTATGAAAAAACAAAATTTCATTTAATGTTGGAAACTAGTAAGGCCTATTTATTAACTCCTTCATTATTGTCGAAGTTAGTACGTTTGAATTTAGGAGAAAACATTCCAGAGCGGTTAGAGACGGCCACAAGGCGCGTTCCGGCGGTTGCCCTCCTTTCTTTAAGTCTCTCACAACATTTGCGTGAACGAACAATACCAACAAGAGCAACAATGGCGATTACCTAATGTCCCTTGTTCGCCACCCAGCCCAACGCTGTCGCTTTGCCACAAGAAAAGAATCCTGTTAGTCATTGTGATCCTTCAGATATCCTCCCGTGGTTGAGAACACACACGGACGCCGCAACTGTAGTCTCCGTCTGCGGGCACTCCAGTCTACCTCTGCTCAGCTGTGGGAAGTCATGCAGGTATAATTGTAGTTGTACTCAAGGATAGCTCGTAATTGCGCTCTAGCATCAAATGACGAACAGTACACGGCGTATGAGAAGGACACGCGGGAATTTGCTCTACTACGACATTCGTGAAATTGATTGCGTATTTTCAGAATACGTCCCTTGCTGTACAATTTGACGTTACTTTCCACTAAACGCTCATGCTATGATACACAAAGGTACTAATTACATCGCTGATAATTTAAAATAGAGTATTTTAATCTTTTATGCTACTACATCGTCGGTAACGTAAACTAAACTTAGAGCTGATTGACTGTTCTCAACGAAAGCAGCAGGTAAATGACATTCGTGAATCCAATATTTGTACTGTGGTCGTAACGGCTTGAGCGGAGCAGTTCGAGCGCGTTTACTTCCGTGAAGGTCAATTCGCATGTCTTCCGTGCAAAACCATCTAGGTCGATCGTGGTGCCAGGGAATTTATTTCCTAATTTATCTTGAATTGGAATATTCTTTTAGGCAGACAAGAAAATGTTCATAAAAACCTCAACTCCGGCACTTAAATCAATGAGGCATAATATCATCTCTGAATGCCGATAAATACTGAAACTAATTACTGAACATGATCAAGCGAGTGTTTTGAAGCAAATATTTTCCATGTGGTTACAAAAAGCTGTACATGATGTATGTAATTGGTTACGAACAAATGTTCGTCATTTTCATAAATCATAATTACTCAACCTTTACCTCTATTTCATACACAGTACACACGTATGTACCACGTCAAGCCCTTGCACCTCACCATACTTAATTTTGCGCACACTGGATGCTAATTTTGACAGTAAGCTACACCATATATTCATTTGATTAAGTTGAGCCAACGCCTCGCACCGTTGTGTTGCAGTCACCGCCGTTGCGGTAGCGAGGCTTCAGAACAGAACCAACATTGTCAGGCCTTCATTCAATGCTGAGGGGCCGCGCTTGCACTCCCATGGTTGTGTTCCCTATTCATTGCCTCCAGAAGAATTATTTCATGCCTCGTAAAACGGATTAAAAATACGTATAATACAATCTTATATAGAAAATGAATTTCTTTTTAGATTTATTTGTCACAAATGACAACAGGTGATATAAGATATTAGACACGGGAGCTAGCTATAGCTAACTTGAATGTCAACAAAAGATAAAATTTCTCAGGTGAGAAGCTTGCGCACCGAATAATGAAATATCTATTAATTTCTACATAAGGACAGGTATACCAGTTATTCAAATATAATTAAACTACTCGACCTAGATTAAGTTTAGCTTTTCGTTCACTTGCAATTTAATGGTTCTATAAAACTAAATTAAGTTTCCTCATTCAATTGTTTTTTGGAGGCAACTCTACTTAAGCTAATTCCTCTTGATTGAAAGCGCTACCTTCTCAGTCTTTGAATCTAGCCAATGAAAAAATGTAAAAAAAACTTAGACTGATCGAATTATAGAAGTTCACAGAAAACCATACGCAGAACATTCGTCTTGAATGCTAGTGTGACGATCTTGAGCAGGAAAAGAGTGCGCGTCGTATGTCACTTGGGTACAGCACGCAGGAGAGATAGCTCATTCAATGGTCAGAGCTTATCTCAGATGTATCGTAACTCAGGCTCTGGAGCAAAGAGGAGATCTTCGAGCTTTTCACAGTCTCTGATCCAGCATCCGTCTTTTCTAAATCGGCCTGCCCCGGCAGCTGTAGATAATTGGCCTTCACGATGGTAAAGCTTCGACTTTGTATCGCCCTTCCTTGGAGGGCTGGTACCACGACACCTATAGGTGCTTGTTATAGGTCCCAGGGTGCATAGGGAGTCCTCACACTGGCATGAAACCAAATGTGAGCTTTGAGACCTATTGGGTGGGTCAATAAAAGGAAATGTCGAGACCTAGATGATTCTTGTAAATGGTTTTTGTGATGACCGGAGTAGGTGCAGAAGTTATGAGACGCAAAGTAAGCTGCTTATTTACACGGTTGCACCCAACCTAACGTTAAATTAAAGGAATACACACCTTTAATTGTTGAGGATGGTGACTATGCACTGTACTTA
The DNA here is from genome assembly GCA_014220935.1 of Platorchestia sp. MABIK. Classification (NCBI taxonomy): domain Eukaryota; kingdom Metazoa; phylum Arthropoda; class Malacostraca; order Amphipoda; family Talitridae; genus Platorchestia; species Platorchestia sp. MABIK. Next base: position 157,077 of record JACJUY010000471.1, on the reverse strand, counting down.
AGGTGATGCAGGATTTAGAACAAAGAAATTTAAAATAACGAGAGTTTTGAATTAATGTAAAATAGCTGAATGGAATAATAAAACGAAATACAGCTGTACAGTGGCACAACTCAACTTTGAAGTTAAAAGCAACGTTTTCGAGCATGAATAAGATGTAACCTACAACTTTGTTGAGGGCTACACGAATATTACGATCTGCTATAATATCATTGTTGGCGACAGAACCATCCAGATTATCATTGTTGTTTCCTTATCATTGTCCCATAATTTACCAGCATAAATCACATACTAGAGTGAAAGTTGGATTTTCTAGATTTTTTTAAAAAGCAACAACTCTGCTTGCATTTTTAAATAAAATGTTTCAAAGGTTGTTTCTTGCACCAACCATGACAATAACTAACAAATGTGTGCTTGCAATACGAATTACGACTTCTCTGCACTAAAGCTGCACGTCAACTTACCCAGAATAAAGCGTAATCTGTGCCGCCATGCGCGTGCTGTAACTCTGATGAACACATTTAAAAATCACCATTAAGTGAGGCTCACAATAATTACATACTTACAGACTTTAACAATTGAGCAGGGAATGCCCCAAGCAAACACACCCGTTCAGAGTTATTTTAAGATTAACAATCCTCAACATCAGCCTCACGAGTCGTAGCTGCATTATAGTAGCATCTTTCCTGAGGTGAAATCTTTTCCTCGCAGATTTACTGTGGAATTTTTGGGTGAAAATTTCACGTACAGAAATTTCACGTACAAAATTTCACGTTACAGAATTACCACCTGTAAATCTTTTAATCTGAAATTCATCATTTAACAAATCATTTCTTGATAATTAATTACAGAGTGCGGCAGTCAATCCTGCGTTTTTAGGTTTCCACAGTCTTCTCGAAAATGCAGGATTGACTAAATTTTCTGAAACGTTGATAACCTTCATCATGGGCCAATAGAGGAATTTGCTGGCCATGCATGATGAGAATGACTGCCGTCGCTTCTGATTTTATAATATTTTGATTGGTTAGACAGAGGTCGAATGTCGTCCAAATCTTTTACCACACGTCGGAAGTGTTCTGTAATTTCTAACTTAGTATTTTTAGACAAGTTTAGGCATGTAATTGTATTGTCGAAATTTGAAAAATAATTTAATAAAACGAGTATTTTAAACGCTCTATACCGGCTGGCCCAGCGAAGTGTGAATAAATAAAAGTTAGATTTTTTCAGTTATAAAAATCCAATCAAAACAAGTCATGTATCAAAAAAAATTAAATGAATTGTATTTGATACCATCCAAGAATTATTCAACATATCCTCCTTTCTCCTTGATAACCTGGCGGAGACGAGGGATCACCTGATCACACGTGGGATGCACAGTTTCGGCGTCAATTTCTGCAAAAGATTTGGTCAGTTTTTGCTTCAGAACCAATGTTTTTCATCGTGAGTGAGGAATATAGTACGGGATGATAATTTGTTTGGTTCTTTAGAACTTGCTTCTCTCATCAAACATTTGATTATCTAGAATTTAATTCCAGGAAACAGAAACCTAGTTTGATGTTTTATTTTTAGCAGTAAGAGACTCTGCGTTTATTTATATTTCTGGTCAAGTATTCATAGTGGCCAGTTTGAGTGTTAATTTACAGTAGAATATAAAAGTATTTGTTGATTTTAAATATTTTGTATGTAAATATTCAAAGAGAAAATGGGTAGTACTAAGATAGTTTAGGAATTTTTAGGTTCTTAGAGAAATCGTTGGTGTGGAGTTGTATTCTGGGCTTGAGATTGAAATACCTTTTTTTATAGTGTGAATATTCCGCCAATTTCAATTTTATTTTTCCGATATTTCAGGATATATTTTGGTAAACTGTGTTTGGCTTCGCGTAAACTTCCAATAGATTTGAATAATTTCGAGCGGAAATGTTGATATGGTTTATGAAAGTCGATTTTTTATAAATCATTAAATATTTTCGTCGTTATTGATAATAATAGGGACCAATGTTTTTCTCATAAGAGAAGAGTAAACTCAGAGTTTTGCTTGAATATATACAGATTTTTTTTGTGTCTAGTCTGACAAAAATATTTTTCAGCGCCTAATTAATTTAGTAGGAGATTTCTACGCTGTTTTCAGTGAAAAACTTGTAGAAAATGTGCCCTCATCCACACACACAGAAGTGTTATCATCCAATAAATATGTCCAATTTTTCTCTGAAGTGCCCGCATCCGAGTCCCTATCAATACGCTCGGTGGTTCACTGTGCCTAAAGTCTGCAAGCTTCACAGGTCGCACAGTTGCGCCTGACTCACAAGCAGAGGACGGGGGACCACCCAGCCTGTGAGAGGAGGAGCTGTGGTCACGTTAGGATGTCCCTCTTGTGTTGGCTTGTGCTGAAGGCTCCAATTACTGACTGTGCAGCCCGCGGCTCCGACGCCGCTTCAATGGCACCCGACTGAGGGTCCGCGTAGCTCCACCAGGGGGGAGCACAAGGATGGTATTGGCGCGGGGTACCTCATCGAATAGCCCGGTGGGAGCGATCGGATGGTCTCTGGGGTAGGGTTAAGGAAAAATTGCACTAAAGGACGGATTTTCAAGTTATCACATTAGCTTGGTAGAATAAACGTGTGAGCGAAATCATTAAAAACAAAAATCGTCCCGCTGCAAGAAAATCAGCTACCCCTGGCTTTACGACGGCGATATTGATGCTTAGCTTTAAAAAGGTTCGAACTTTTCTTATAACATATCTTAAGCTCCCGAGATACTAAATAATTAGTCAACAATAAGATCACAAGAGTTCACAACCGCTACTGATTATCTTAATGTGCTGGTTAATGTACATAATTTTCAATCGTTCATACTCCGAATTAAGTTAATTTCTTTTTTTGCATAAATATCGACTGCAGTAGTCAAATTTCATTCAGTATCGATTTCCCCAAAATCTTAGGAATGCCAGAGTGGAGGAAGAATTATAGTTCATATCTTAAAACTGCTTGAATAAACTTTCTTCAGAAGGACTCACACAGAATATCAGTTTCCGGTCATTATGCTCTGAGACTATGTTTTTGAAGTTCAGTGTCAACGAACTTCATCAGCATTTGAACGTTTACATTTCATTACTTTCTCTTTACTCAAATAAACGAATGAGGTAACGGCAGTGAACTGATGATCTACAAAGGAACGCCGTACGAGCCGTGCAGATAATCATGCTACTAACCAAGATTACTAGTTCTCCTAGGGCCTCGTTCTCGTAGTGGCGCCTGGTGGCGGGCAAGGCAGTTTTAAAGGTTGTGCTAGAGGTTCACTCAAATCAGTGCAGTTGCGCCTGCCGAGCAGACGTTCCTCGAATGTTGTGCATCTCAATTGTTTCCGCAAGCCTCAGGTCTTCTAAATACCACAACTAAGACTTTCATTTCTCTAGATTGAATTCCTTTAATCGAGAGTTGCCACTGCAATCTTGGATAAATTGACTGCACCTCAATGTCTAGAGTAAGCTGACTGCACATCATTATCTAGGGTAAATTGATGGCACCTAATTATCTATAGCAAATTGACGGCTACCTCATTATTTAGGGTAAATGGATGGGTGCCAAATTAAGTAGGGGAAATTGACGGTGTCTCCATTATCATATCAAGAGTAAATTATCGGAGTATGCTAAACAGAAAACTCACTAAAACGCACACGAACAGGAGTTAATGACATATTGGACAATTAATTAATATTGTAAATGAATGAAAATCATTCAAGAAACTAGTGCTTAAGCAATTGCACTCCTATAACAGATTGCAGTTTTTGGTTATGGCCGTGTATATACTGTTTGCATGTGAATATATGCAGTTCGTACCTACATTTTCTCATTTTATCCTCCCTGAAATCGCCAGTTTAAAATTCGTTTCCTCTTTTCGAAATTTATAAGCAACCAATTTGCACTTGAGATTCTCTCACCGTCCGAACTTTGAACATGTCTTTCGTTTTCCGGGCGTCTGCCTTCACAGATGAAGATCAGCTGAGGCGGCCTCATGTTGGCGTAGTAGGGACCCAGACCGGCCGGCGCAACGTGGGGCCTCCTCGGTAATAGAATATGAGAGGCTCTAATAGAAAACAGAGAGGGTCTCATGCTGGTTTTGACACGACGATTAGGTACTGGTGGTTAGGGATGGCTCAAATGGAGGTACTTCACAAAGATTTTCCGCTCGTTAGAGATTACCAGAATTGTTTAGAAAACCACGAGCCTTGTCACAATCCCGACTGCGCCGGTGGTGTTCACGAACACGGTACTAACGAGCTGCACATTCTTCTCACGAATTGGACGTCTTAAAAGGCCGCTCAATTGATATTTATCGCACCATTTAGTCATATCGAAATTGAAAAACTACACGTCAGTATCGCGTAAGATGTTGATGATTAGGTACTACAGAGTCATAGGTCTTGGAATGTCAATAATTTTTTGAGGCGAGCACATAACAACTGCTTCATTTTGTATTTTTCCTCTAAAGACTCAGCGATTTGCGAGCGTTCTGTACAACAAACATATTGAATATTCATGATGTCTAATACTACATCATATGTATTTGAAGAAATTCGAGGCAGGGATTTAGACTTTAAAGTCACTGAAATCTTCTTTAAATTTTTTCGAAATAATCTAAAAATATCAAAGTTTCAATACTGCATGCATTCAACAGGTATCATTTGATCCCAACGACATCGTGTGAAATGGTGATCAAGGAGAACACTGGTTGAGAATGATTGCAAATTGTTTTTCCATTTGTTTTATTATTATTTCTAAGCCTCACACCTTCGCAATTGAGGCATCTTTAAACTCATGCTTAGCATGTGAAAAATTGAAAACGATATCCTAAAATAGAAAGTACGGTTACTTGATGTTTTTAATACACATGTTTGATTGGATAGAGATTTCCTTCTATTGATGCAGCTGCCGTGTTTTTCATTTGTTTCTTAGCTTGAAAAAACTATGTTCGAGACTTTAAATATCCCTTTGTATACTAAATTTTTTACGGGAGTGCTTTGGGATAGGCTTTAGGAATACTGAAGTTCAAAATACCTCTGTCTTTCAGGTTAAAACACTGTAGTCAGTAACAGTTTTTTTTATTTACCGCTATGTTTGTCCAATCAAATTGTTTCCTCAGAACTATTTTACTTCTTCAGCTTATTTTATAAGCCACTAATTTGGAATATATTTATTACAAAAGATATAAGGTGGAACATGTCGCGTGTGATGTGAGGTGGAACATGTCGCGTGTGATGTGAGGTAGAATATGTCGCGTGTGATGTGAGGTGGAACATGTCGCGTGTGATGTGAGGTAGAATATGTCGCGTGTGATGTGAGGTGGAACATGCCTCTTATGATGTGCATTGGAACGTAAGTCACTAATTGTTAAAGGAAGCAGGTATGCTCAGTAATACTACACATTCTCATGACTTCATCCAAAGACCTTAGTGGTACACTGAGACAAATTCAAGGAGCTAAATGTAGTCATGATAATTATACAATTGCTGTTAATTTCAAGAGCTCCTTTGATACAAAAACAAACGATCCTGTCAACAGGACGCGGCAAACTTTTAGATACGATTATATCCGAACTCACTCAGCATGAGGAATCAAAGATTTCAAAAAAGCCTAATTAAGTAGTATTGCGTGTTTTCCATGTGCTTTAATAGACAGGACGAAGAATGTAATAACTAGAAACGAGGAATTTTGTTTCAGTGCTCGATATATGTTTTTTTTATTCGTATTAGTTTCATGAATCTCAACACCGGATGTTTCATTCATTTCAATATCATGAGGTGGACTTTTCAAAATTGTGATGTAAGGCAAGTTAATTTCCTTGATCCTAGGTTTCATGAGCGATAAAAAATAACTGGCTAGATATAATCCCATTCAAATGATAAGCGGCTTTGTAGTTTAAGATGCGGCTTTTGAATCTTCCTCAAGCGATATTTTCTGGACATTAGCTCGGAAGTGATGGTTTTGCATTGTCGCAGGCACGGTCTTTCACTTGTAGCTTGTGAAGCAAATCCTTTGAAGCGCACCGCCACACAATAGCACAAAATATCACTTCCAATAGCTTTACGCAAAGCTGTGACAGTTTGAGAACACTGTTTCTTAACGTACCGTCTCTAAGTTGCAAGCGTTTCGATTCCGGCGACGACCATAAAACTATTGAGCTGGCTCCGAGCAGTTTGATTCTTTGAGACCTGCGTTAGATCAAATCCTAAGAAATCGTCTTGTGTATTGTTGTTGCCCCGGCCGGCGCTATGGAGTTGTGCTGCTCTCAGGCGCGCACAATCGCTTGCATCGTCTACGCAAGATGGCGCTGTGAGTGTCTATACTGTAGACTTTGTAGCCTAGATCAGATATAGCGTTTTCAGTCAAAGGAAAATTCGAACGACCCACATTTTAGTTCTATAAATAGCTTTAAGTTAAATCCACTAGCACTATTCAGAGCGTGATTGAATTTGGGCCACAGCTGATCGAACTCAGAGTACAGCTTAGTTCATTTTAAATTTTTGAGATGAGTTCTTTGTTATAAGATAGAAACCGAACAAAGGTACGTAAATTTTCGCCTGTGTCAAAGTACGAGCATCTACGTTTGTGATTGATACTAGGGCTTAGATTTCATTAATTCGATTTCAAATAAATTATATACTCATTTATTGCTTACAATTTAGCAACTCTCATTGAAACTGAAACTAGAAGCTCATTCATTTGTAAGTCTAATTTTAATAAAGGCGAAACAAGCGACATTCCCTCCATGCTTTCCTTCATGCTTGAGACTGGCACCACGCACCAGCGTCACAGTCCTCCACGCAAGGCGTAGGCCCCTTGGGAGTCTAATTTTCCTCTCGACAGGGAGCAGAATTCTGAAGTAATTACCCACGCTAACGGATATATATTGCAAAACAACCCTTGACATTGAGGCAGTTGTAAATTTTCACGAGATAATGGAGAAGCCGTCAATTTCTCCTACATTATTTCGTCTTACATTACAAAACAACCCAAACACAGTTCAAAAATGTTTGTATTTTCGAAATTGAAAAGGCGAGTCAGGAAACGCCGGAATGTAAAATGATCGCAGAATTTTATCTTGAATACACAGAAACAATATAATATGGAATTCCGCCCTGCTGCAAATAGATGAGAAGAAACATTTGAAATATTAGGTGAAGAATTTTCCAAAATATTGTAAGAGGTCGAAACTTCTCCGTAAGTTGGCTACAATTCAATTATGATGAAATTATTTGAAATTCAATTTAATTAAATTCAGTCCTGTATATCAAAAAATAGAAAGTCCATAAAAGAAAATATCCCATCCTTTATTTTTGTTCCTATCCTTCCTATTATCAACTTGGTGGTCTTCAGTTAGATGGGCGTGTTCATGGAAGAAAGAACAGTAATACTAATTAAAGAAGTAAACAATGGCATGCGCCATTCAGATAGCATCTTTTGCTCGTATTTGAAAGGCTAACTTCATTCAGACGTAGCACTCGAAACATATAAAGTCCGTTTAAGCGCACACTTCATAAAGATATCATGCTATGTTTGTAAAATTAATTTTGAATGAAAGGTGCCATATCTGAAAGAAAATAAGGGACTTTGAAACGGGCTCCTTTCTGTTGGGAAAAGAAAAAATTTTCTATGGTCTCTAGAATGAGTACATAACATGAAAATAGAATTCAACCCTATTTCTTCCACTGAAGTAATGAATTCCCTGAAGTAATTCAACCCTGTTTTTTCTCTGAAGTAATACATTAGATTAGTAGTTTAAGCCTCCCTAATCGAAACAAAGGCGTTTCAAGGAGGGGAAGGATGAAGGCACCATTTAGTACGGAGTTAAGGAATCGCGGAATCTATGCACAAGGTGTGTTCCCATGCAAGATCTCCAGGGCGTAGAAACGGTTAGTTAAGAAGGAAGTCTATGAAAGAAAAAGGTTAAAAACCAAACCAAAGGTGCTGAAAAACAGGACTACAGTGAACAAAAATAAGGTCTTTATTAGAGCAAAGAACGTATTTCATTTCTACATAAAAATGGCATACTTTACTCTCAGCTCAGGACCTCCCATTTTCCCCTGAAAGCGCTAATTCCCATACATACAATAGTTGTATCTCCCTGAGGGGTAGAGCTGAGCGAATAAAGGACACATTTAAGTGTAGTTGGTAAAATAAAATCTGAACTAGACACAGAGTACTTAAGAAAAACGCGTAGAATTCAGTAAAAATATAACTACGGGAACTCGGCACCGTCCATGAGCTCGTTAACCTCAGCCGCTTCACACCAGCACTCAGTCCAAACGTCGTGTAGCCGCAGACTGACTGAGTTGTTCAGTGCAAATCGAAGGAAAGTAAACAATGGTAGTTCGGGTGCGAGTTACTTCCCCAACTGTCCACGTAAATTGTTCACAAGAGGCAAGAGATGCTACTCCAACTCTTCTCTTACACCGTGTGACATTCCGATCTCACTTCGTTGGCACCCGGAACGTCCAGGAAGCAAAGCTCACTTCGTTAATCCAAGTAAAGCCGGCAGCCTGAGTGCGGCGAGCAGCCCCGCAGCTCCAGCTGCTCCCGCGAGGCGGGAGATGCAGTGACTGTGTCAGGTGCACCGGAGGTAGCCCGCTTCGGAATAGGTGTCTTTAATTACCTCTGAACTTTTTCATGAGTGTTGTTAAATTTTAAAATATTTACTTTCCTTCCATAGTTCCTACACATGTAATGTTTAGAAACTAAATTTTAATAAATTTATCAGTTTATATGGAAAAAACTAGACACTTTCGGAAATATAACGAGCAATTATGAAAATGATGATAATAATATGCATGGAGAGGAAATTTTCCATCCATTTAAAACGAACGACTTTTAACCTGGTACGTTCCATTTGTTCTGGCACACGTCTTTTGGTCTGGTATAAGTAATTTGGCCTGGAACACGTTATTTAGTCTAATACACGTCATTCAGTCTGGTATACATCATTTAGTCTGGTACACGTCATTTAGTTTGGTACACGTCATTTTGTCTGGTACACGTCATTTAGTTTGGTACACGTCATTTAGTCTGGTACACGTCATTTAGTTTGGTACACGTCATTTTGTCTGGTACACGTCATTCAGTCTGGTATACATCATTTAGTCTGGTACACGTCATTTAGTTTGGTACACGTCATTTTGTCTGGTACACGTCATTTAGTTTGGTACACGTCATTTAGTCTACTACATTTCATTTAGTCTGGTACACGTCATTTAGTCTGGTACACGTCATTTAGTCTGGTATACATCATTCAGTCTGGTTCACGTCATTTAGTCTGGTATATATCATTGAGTCTGGTATGTATCATTTAGTCTGGTACACGACATTTAGTCTGATACACGTCATTTAGTCTGGTATATATCATTTAGTCTGGTGCACGTCATTTAGTCTGGTATACATCATTTAGTCTGGTACACGTCATTTAGTCTGGTACACGTCACTTAGTCTGGTATATATCATATAGTCTGGTGCACGTCACTTAGTCTGGTATATATCATTTAGTCTGGTGCACGTCATTTAGTCTGGTATACATCATTTAGTCTGGTACACGTCATTTAGTCTGGTACACGCTATTTAGTCTACTACATGTTATTTAGTCTGGTACACGTCATTCAGTCTGGTACAAGTCATTTAGTCTGGTACACGCTATTTAGTCTACTACAATTATTTAGTCTGGTACACGTCATTTAGTCTGGTACACATCATTTAGTCTACTACATGTTATTTAGTCTGGTACACGTCATTTAGTCTGGTACACATCATTTAGTTTACTACATGTTATTTAGTCTGGTACACGTCATTTAGTCTAGTACACATCATTTAGTCTACTACATGTTATTTAGCCTGGTACACGTCATATAGTCTGGTACAAGTCATTTAGTCTGGGACACACCATTTAGTCTACTACGTATTATTTAGTCTGGTACACGTCATTTAGTCTGGTACACATCATTTAGTCTGGTACACGTTATGAAGTCTGGTACACGCCATTTAGTCTGGTTTACATCATTCAGTCTGGTACACGTCATTTAATCTGGTATATATCATTTAGTCTGGTATATATCATTTAGTCTGGTACACGTCATTTAGTCTGGGACACGTCATTTAGTCTGGTTCACGTCATTTAGTCTGGTACACGTTTTTTGGTCTGGTTTATATCATTTAGTCTGGTACACGTCATTTAGTCTTGTATATATCATTTAGTCTGGTATATATCATCTAGTCTGGTAAATATCATTTAGTCTGGTATATTTCATTTAATCTGGTATATATCATTTAGTCTGGTACACATCATTTAGTCTGGTGCACGTCATTTAGTCTGGTATACATCATTTAGTCTGGTACACGTCATTCAGTCTACTACATGTTATTTAGTCTGGAACACATCATTTAGTGTACTACATGTTATTTAGTCTGGTACACGTCATTTAGTCTGGTACACGTCATTCTGTCTGGTACACGTCATTTAGTCTACTACATGTTATTTTGTCTGGTACACGTCATTTAGTTTGGTACACATCATTTAGTCTGGTACACGTCATTTAGTCTGGTACACATCATTTAGTCTACTACATGTTATTTAGTCTGATACACGTCATTTAGTCTGGTACACATCATTTAGTCTACTACATGTTATTTAGTCTGGTGCACGTCATTTAGTCTGGTACACGTCATTTAGTCCACTACATGTTATTTAGTCTGGTACACGTCATTTAGTCTAGTACACATCATTTAGTCTACTACATGTTATTTAGTCGGGTACACGTCATTTAGTCTACTACATGTTATTTAGTCTGGAACACGTCATTTAGTCTACTACATGTTATTTAGTCTGGTACACGTCATTTAGTCTGGTACACGTCATTTAGTCCACTACATGTTATTTAGTCTGGTACACGTCATTTAGTCTAGTACACATCATTTAGTCTACTACATGTTATTTAGTCTGGTACACGTCATTTAGTCTACTACATGTTATTTAGTCAGGTACACGTCATTTAGTCTACTACATGTTATTTAGTCTGGTACACGTCATTTAGTCTAGTACACATCATTTAGTCTACTACATGTTATTTAGTCGGGTACACGTCATTTAGTCTACTACATGTTATTTAGTCTGGTACACGTCATTTAGTCTGCTACATGTTATTTAGTCTGGTACACGTCATTTAGTCTGGTACACGTCATTTAGTCCACTACATGTTATTTAGTCTGGTACACGTCATTTAGTCTAGTCCACATCATTTAGTCTACAACATGTTATTTAGTCTGGTACACGTCATTTAGTCTTACTACATGTTATTTAGTCTGGTACACGTCATTTAGTCTACTACATGTTATTTAGCCTGGTACACGTCATATAGTCTGGTACAAGTCATTTAGTCTGGGACACGCCATTTAGTCTACTACATATTATTTAGTCTGGTACACGTCATTTAGTCTGGTACACATCATTTAGTCTGGTACACGTTATGAAGTCTGGTACACGCCATTTGGTCTGGTTTACATCATTCAGTCTGGTACACGTCATTTAGTCTGGTATATATTATTTAGTCTGGTATACATCATTTAGTCTGGTACACGTCATTTAGTCTGGTACACGTCATTTAGTCTGGTTCACGTCATTTAGTCTGGTACACGTTTTTTTGGTCTGGTTTATATCATTTAGTCTGGTGCACGTCATTTAGTCTGGTATACATCATTCAGTCTGGTACACGTCATTTAGTCTGGTATACGTCATTTAGTCTAGTATATATCATTTAGTCTGGTATATATCATTTCGTCTGGTATATATCATTTAGTCTGGTATATATCATTTAACCTGGTATATATCATTTAGTCTGGTACACGTCATTTAGTTTGGTACACATCATTTAGTCTACTACATGTTATTTAGTCTGGTACACATCATTTAGTCTACTACATGTTATTTAGTCTGGTACACATCATTTAGTCTGGTACACATCATTTAGTCTGGTACACGTCATTTAGTCTTGTACACATCATTTAGTCTACTACATGTTATTTAGTCTGGTACACATTATTTAGTTTACTACATGTTATTTAGTCTGGTACACATCATTTATTCTACTACATGTTATTTAGTCTGGTGCACATCATTTAGTCTGGTACTTGTCATTTAGTCTGGTACACGTCATTTAGTCTACTCCATGTTATTTAGTCTGGTACACGTCATTTAGTCTACTACATGTTATTTAGTCTGGTACACGTCATTTAGTTTGGTACACGTCATTTAGTCTACTCCATGTTATTTAGTCTGGTACACGTCATTTAGTCTGGTACGCATCATTTAGTCTGGTACGCATCATTTAGTCTGGTACACGTCATTTAGTCTACTACATGTTATTTAGTCTGGTACACGTCATTTAGTCTGGTACACGTCATTTTGTTTGGTACACGTCATTTTGTCTGGTTCACGTCATTTAGTCTGGTACACGTCATTTAGTCTGTTACACGTCATTTAGTCTACTACATGTTATATAGTCTGGTACACGTCATTTAGTCTGGTTCATGTTATTTAGTCTGGTACACGTCATTTAGTCTGGTATACATCATTTAGTCTGGTATATATCATTTAGTCTGGTACACGTCATTTAGTCTGGTATACGTCATTTAGTCTGGTATATATCATTTAGTCTCGTACACGTCATTTAGTGTGGTACACGTCATTTAGTCTGGTATATATCATTTAGTCTGGTACACGTCATTTAGTCTGGTATACATCATTTAGTCCGGTACACGTCATTTAATCTACTACATGTTATTTAGTCTGGTACACGTCATTTAGTCTACTACGTGCTATTTAATCTGGTATACATCATTTAGTCTGGTACACGTCATTTAGTCTGGTACACGTCATTTAGTCTACTACATGCTATTCAGTCTGGTACACGTCATTTAATCTACTACATGTTATTTAGTCTGGTACACGTCATTTAGTCTACTACGTGCTATTTAATCTGGTATACATCATTTAGTCTGGTACACGTCATTTAGTCTGGTACACGTCATATAGTCTACTACATGCTATTTAGTCTGGTACACGTCATTTAGTCTGGTACACATTATTTAGTCTACTACATGTTATTTTGTCTGGTACACGTCATTTAGTATGGTACACATCATTTAGTCTACTACATGTTATTTAGTCTGGTACACATCATTTAGTCTGGTACACGTCATTTAGTCTGGTACACGTCATTTAGTCTACTACATGTTATTTAGTCTGGTACACGTCATTTAGTCTGGTACACATCATTTTGTCTACTAAATGTCATTTAGTCTGGTACACATCATTTAGTCTACTACATGTTATTTAGTCTGGTACACATCATTTAGTCTACTACATGTTATTTAGTCTGGTATACGTCATTTAGTCTACTACATGTTATTTAGTCTGGTACACGTCATTTAGTCTTGTACACGTCATTTAGTCTACTGCATGTTATTTAGTCTGGTACACGTCATTTAGTCTGGTACACATCATTTAGTCTACTACATGTTATTTAGTCCGGTACACGTCATTTAGTCTGGTTCACGTCATTTAGTCTACTACACGTCATATAGTCTGGTACACATCATTTAGTCTACTACATGTTATATAGTCTGGTGCACATCATTTAGTCTGGTAAACGTCATTTAGTCTACTACACGTCATTTAGTCTACTACACGTCATTTAGTCTGGTATGCGTTATGTGGTCGCGCACACGTCGTATTCGTTTTTCCCTGCTGGTGTTAGATTGCTACCTTTGTGGAGTTGATACAACATGCTATGACGCATTTGATTCACCTTGAAACTTTTCTCCTCCATTGGCGATAGTGGTGTTTGAAACATCAACTGGAGTAGATTTAATTAAATGGGAAGTTTAATTGAATATCTGACCTCTGATCTCACCTCGAAAACAGCTGTTTTTACATATTCATATGTTTTAAAGTTTAGTTAAAGAAAAGAGGACAGAACTTTCCGGTTCCACTGATATTTTCGGAGGACTACCTTATCGGAAATTGAACGATGGCAGTTGTATCTGATCTACATATAACATTTACATTCGTCACTGACTGAAACCTGATTAAAATCAAAAGCCAACGTCTAAAGTATTCTGACATTGTTAGAATTTCTTGAACAGGTAGGAAGCCTGAACAAACTGGAAAATATAATGCGACCACTATCCTTACATTGTGCTAATTAACTTACAAATTCAAGGAAGAGAAATTGGATGCGAAAACAATTATATCAAAATTTGGGCATCTTGATATTTCATTGATGGCAGAAGATAATTGAGTTGACTAGTGAGGACGAAATGTAGCATTTTCAAGGCCTAGTTACATCAGGACTCATTAATGCTGCGAGAAGTGCTGAGTGTTTACAGCTGCTCGGATCTGAGCGTGCGTTTGACTGCGAACTGACCTCGCGACAATGGCGTGTTTGCGAAAGCAATTGAAATTTCATGGTAAATCGAATTATTCTGAACAACGTTTCATAACAGGCAGAAGCGAAAAAGTCTCTGATGACGGTGTAAGTCGTTCGAAAAGACGGTTCTATATGTGCAGGAAATTATATATCTCCATTAATTGTACTCTAGTTATTCATGCAAGTAAAATTTTCAACACTATTTAGAGAGTGATTGAGAATTGATAACTTTTAGTTTGTCATTCGAAAATAGTTTTTACTCAACCCAATCTATGAAGGAGAAATTTTGTGCTCGTAACTGCCTTTAAAGAAGAAAATTAAATTGACGCAATGTTTGTCTCTATCTGAAAGTTTCTTTCCCGTATTGGGCTGGTTTATTTCATCACTGGGAGAAAATCAACTGAAGCACTTGTGAATATGTAAGCTGCTGCATTGCATGGGTAATTTCCTTTAGTAAGAAGGGCAACCGATTTTTTTGTGTGAAACCCTTCTGAAAATTAATTTCGCAAACGGTAATGAAGTTTGTCATATCTTATTATTACTCCCATATCGTATCACTAGTTTACCCGCAATGCGAGCTCTTATTAAGTTTCTCGTACCCCACAAATGAATTAAAGAGCACTCTCAATTGATCATCTGTATTCAAACGATGAACGATTGCCTTGTTCTGCATATTAAGGAACGTAGTATCGCCTTACTATCCACGAGACCACATGCATATGCAATATCTCCAGAATTTATCCTGCGATGTTACTGGCCACTGCGTTCCCGTATGAGATTTAGAGATAAGCATGTACAGAATCAATAGTATTTTAGGCGCGAGCGGTACCCTGCTTCCTCTATCCACCGCGTGATCACAACACCAATACACTAGGGCATTTTGGCAACCGTACATGGATTGAGTACATCGAGGGTTTAACGCAATTTCCTGGAGAGGAGACAGTTTCCATATGATAGAAATGATATTGTACACCTATCTACGACTCACAGAAATATCAACCTTTAAAAAAATATAAGTCGCTGCATTATTCTAACCAAGCTTCAAAAAAGAACAGCTCAAATTATTAGGAGTCGACAGCGACAATAAAGTATCAACAATTCTGCTGAATCAGACCTGGGAAAATTTTGATGAAGCCTTGCTCGGCTGCTTAATTATATTCAGGACAAAAACTCTTCTTTGGCTCTGCTCACTCTGACACTCCAATGACAGTTTCGTATACTGGTATATCAATAGATTAACTAAAATCTCCATTCGAAGCGAAAGAACATTTCAATTTGATGGTGAGTCCATTTGCCATGTTAGAACGAGCTTTCTAATATTTAACTTTCATAGCAAGGTGTGCTCTATTGAGCATCTTCCACTGAAATGTTATAAGTTTTCAATACCTTGATCAAATTCCATTGCTGCGGGCTCGCAGTAGCAACGCTGTCTAAAGAGCAGTCTCTCTGTAAAACAACCTTAGGTTCCCACATGGACCATATCTACCTTTTTTTCACCCAGTATCTTCTGCTTTTTCTTAATTTAGATGTAGAAATTAAAAGAAAATTCACAGGTGCTTCATAACCCTAGTGCAGTGAAGCAAATTCTTTCCTTAAAATCGACTGAGGACACTATGACCAAGTGAGGACCCATTAAAGCTTTCAGCCAGGAAAGCATCACTCAACTTTAGTTTACTGACTATTTCGTCGGGCGAGAATTTGTCAGAGCAAATCGACATAGGCTAGCGACACGATGTATGCTTTTCGGAAGTTGCTGTCCGCGAGCAGATACATTTTTAATACTGTTGAAAACACACTTCATGAAGAAATTCGCCCTTGTCTAGGTATCTCATGGGAGCGGACTCTGGAGCCGTTCTCAAATTCCTGTTCTGTTGATATCACTCTAAGGGCCGAGTTTTCTAACGTATCCCATCGAGGCACGAAGGAGTCAGAGTGTGTGACTGACTGTTCTCTTTAACGTGCATTAAAAAACTCACCGAAGTATTATACAAAGTATGTTTAGTTCGATCTGAAAAAACTCATTCCATTCACAATCAAGACGCAGATCAATCCCTTGTTATCCCTAAAAACCTTCCTCGTTACTTGGCCTTTACAGCTTAGAATCATTCTTCGGAATGGACTCAATTGACTTACGAACTTTTTTTTGACAGAGATGATAACTTCCGATGAATTACGTCACGGAAAGGTTTCGGAGATGATTGACTACACCTTGATGATAGTTTTTAATCGCACCACAAAATGCATGGTGCTTCTTCGGTCCGATAGTTATTTTGCGGCACGCTAAAAATATATGAACTACTGTAAATATCATTTCTCTGCCCCATGTCCCATTTTTCTCCAATGCTTTATGTTCCTAAAAGTAGTGGATGCATAATCAGAGCTAGATCGAGTAACAAATCACAACCCTCCCTTTGATACGAGTGAACTCACCTATGCATGCCTATGAACAACTCCATGGGCAAAATTTCTGTGGAAATTATACACACTATCGCTGACATAGAAAATCTCGACTGCAAAATGTACGTAACCACCCTTAAGTGTTAATATAGAACTTCTAAAACTGGATCACGCTCTTACCGGTACTTCCTGCCACAGGTCATCTTCAAACATGAACAACTTACTTTTAAACCAAAATATCTTCATGCACTAAATTTTACTCCATTTTTGGGGGGACATGTTGCATTGAAATGCAGTAAATTACCATTACCTATATGCAATTCATTCATTTCATTGTGCCCATGGCCACCGAAATGATTTTAAACCTATTCCGGATAATATTGTCTGCGTATCCCCATGCAGTAATGGCATCTAATTTAAAGCGAAAACCACAAAATTCCACATCGCTAGATACATTGGATATTCTGAAATTTTACGGTATGGATATTAGCATTCAAAGCGGTAAGTTCAAGAATCGGAGGAAAACTCTCTTCAACATCAAAGAGCAGATGGATAGGCTGTTGGAAGCTAAAGTTACATTTTCACATAAGATGGTGAGATAATTAAAAGTGAATTATATAAAATGTATTAATGCGCACTCCTTGCACACACAGTTTTAACAATTGTTTACAATAAGTAATCTTTTACTTTGACTCTGCACTAGTTTCTTCCTTTAACTTAAACAACACAGTCTCTGGAAGCGTGTTCCAGCAACAAGAGTTCTAATGTATTTCAATCCCCACTGGATGATGAACAGCAGCTCTTCCTTTCTGAATAGATTTACTCAGTTATTAACTTACTGATTTAATTAAATTCCTCATTGAAAAACGTTTCCCGTGTGGCCGACACACGGCCTGCCATGCCCGATTCTTAGGAGATTCCCACGCTTTAGAACGAGACTGTATTTTTTGGTGTGTTGATGTAACTTTCAAATTTCTTTGCTTCAATTCCAAACGGTGGTTAAGCACAGAAATTTAGCTCCTGTTCAAGCAAAGACGCATGCATCACATGATATGACCGATCGGCAAAACTACCAAACGTTTGGTGTTTTCAAGTGCAGGTATGTTTTGTACCTCATGTTTGCCTTAAGGATGCGTTCAGCGCCATGCACCTACATATGAATCCCATAATTTATTTGATGGTGATTCATCATTTATTATACTTGAATTTTTGCACCTTTAGTGATCGATACGATCTCTAATTACTGTATCCACCGTGATAACAAGCGCATATCCACACCTGTACACTGTAAATACTCACTGTGTGAATTTTCCGTATACCATGTTTTTCATTCTTGTAATTTACATGTGATTTTATCAGTTCGATGGTAATTTAACTCAGGCAATTGAATGAAAATTATGAACTACTTCTTTCAAGGTAGATTTTAATTCTATCACATCCAGCATGTTAATAGGTTTCTCAAGGTACTATGAGATGATTATTCACCCTGCTAAGTTTCTTACCTATTCACAAATTGTATTCTAGAATTACTATGATATTTTCACCTTCACTTTACGAAAGTTTACGAAAATTAGGACGAAAATTTTTTATTTTATCAAAAATTCTCGATGAAACACTTTTCTAGTGTGACGAAACTTTCTGTACTATCAATGAGCAATTGATCCTCATGTTCATCTGATAATCATCAGCCTTGCAACGGACGTCTGTCACCGCAAGTTGTTACTCATCGAGCTTCCGAACCTATGCAGTTGATTCATCATTGCTGCCCTTTGACTCGTAAATTGAGGAACAGGTCAACCTCACCGAAACTGAGGGGGCGACTGTTAGAAAGTCAATTCCTTCCCCAGGTCCGATTGAGGTCAGAAAGAAAAATTAGGATCAAAATAGGCATTTGGGATCAGAATGGCCAAATGAGGCATGACTACATATGCTTTCTCACTGTTCGCATAGGCGTCTGAACTCAAACAAACGTTGATTTGTATTAATTGAAATTATACTATTCCCAGTCTAACTTTTTCGCCGCCTGCACGCTTGTTTTTCGCCGCCGAAGTAATTAAATCGCTCATGCGGCGAAAAACATGCATGCTCCGACGAAAAAATTAGACTGGGTAGACATACTTGTCAGAGGTTAATCGAGTTTTATGAAAGTTGAGTCACAGTGAAACCCAACCACACTTTATGAACATGGGCTTCTTCGTCAGACCGTTGGCAGATAGACGTCACTTCATCTGATTCCTCCTTGCATTGCGCATCTAAATCTGAAGTTCTTGGTTACTGCAAAAACTTGCGCTTATCATATTCGTCGCTATTCATCGTACTGCTGGAAAGTAATCAGTCCACCTCATCTCATCCCCAGCATTCTGAAGCGGTAAAAATAGGGTTGTTAAGAATTCTAAATAAGGAGACCTATAAGGAGAAAAATACTTGTGATCTGAATTTAGCTGGCAATGTCAGAATTTGTCTTCATTTGCAAACTCACGATACCAATGAAAGGGTTAATCTTAACCTAGCACTAACATAACATAATGGAAAAGAGCATGTAACGGTGCTGGTGTAATATGTGACAGTGTGAAAAGCTTTCATATTGAAAGACTACACATCTGTAGAACGGCCGCATTTATCTATCATCATCGAACCTACTGATGCTTGTGGGCGAATAAAATTGACTACAAGTGTGATATTATTTCTCCTTTATTCTTACATTGGTGTCTGTGCGTGAAATGTGTCTGGCGGCATGGAACTTGTGTTGCAACCATGCAGGGCATGGGCTGTAAAATTGGCTTGTTCCCAATGCAACATCCCGTTCCGTTACGTTCTCTGACGCGCTCTGTTCTGCTATAGTCCGTTCAGTCAATGCCATGCTTAGAAAAAAGGTACGCAAGCCTTCAACATTTCTGTCTTTTTGGTAAGTGCAGCCCGTCATCAGAGGCAGGGTAGCAGAGGAGAAAAATTACTGTGCAGCCGAAGTGTAGAGCGCCTTGGGTGATGATAGCGTCTTTGGGCGATGCGCTTCATGGGCAAGTCAGCAAACTTTGCGAATGCCTATAATCACTCAACTTGATACCATTTACTTCTTTTCGTCCCAAAACTAACTTTCAACGATCAAGGAAATGTTCTTATAGAAACTTCAGCTGAAATTGCCGACTTCTGAGAACGAGTTTCTACTGCGCTTTCCTCTACTGGATTATTTTCACTTGGGCCCGTTTGGAACATAGTTCGTTTACTCCCTTGATCTCGTGAGGAATATCCCTTGATTTTGTGAGGATCTTTGAGCTCATCATCGCTCATCATAACCTCTACACACATACACCAGGAATCCTGTAACTGCAACTTGCGCGATGTTCCAATGTTGTTTAAGTTTGGAGCAGAAACTGAAGCAAAGTCATAATGAAAGATTTTCAAATTTAGGCAATCTTACTTTGAAAATTCTGTTTGCATTTAGCACATACTATAATATATACTAAATAATTCACCATGCAATTGTTCTTGCAAGTGCAAGAAGAACTTTCAGTTGTGCTACTTTCTGCTTTCTGACGTTGAAGAGAGCAGTCCTCCGTTTTATTCTCAACTATTTGACCACACATCCACGTTGTCGTCTATTTGTCCCAATATTTTGTGTTTATCAAGCAATTTTAATTTGTTTTGTATGGAGTAAGATGCCACTATGAGGTGTGAATTGACAAAACGGTATGTTCTAAGTTTTAAATATATTCTGCGGCTTAAAGGGAAAATATACCGTAATTAATGGAGTGTTTTAAAATTGTAATTTGTGGTATTACAATGCAACACATCTTCCAAAGTACTAAAGTGAAATGAAGCCTACGAAGATTTTCCAGTTTAAGAGGAAGTTGTTCACGTTTGAGGATGACAAGTTACGGGAACTTCGTCCCAATAAGAGTGTGTTCCAGTTTCAGGACTTAATGTACTTCATGAAGGTCCTCAATTCCTAATGCTTTATTTTACGCTGGGAACCATGAACTATAACCTCAATATCAGACAGGGCACCGCCTGCTCGGTTCTGTAGGGCTGTGTTGGCTCAACTGGGGGAGTGGTTCTTCATGCACAAGCTGACGGTGTACCAGCAGCTCTACCTCAGCTAGGGAGTGGTACTTCATGTACCAGCTGACGGTGTACCAGCAGCTCTGCCTCAGCTGGAGGAGTGGTACTTCATGTACCAGCTGACGGTGTACCAGCAGCTCTGCCTCAGCTAGAGGAGTGGAGCTTCACTCAGCTGGGACAATTACTCTCGCCTGCTCTATTCTCTGTGGAGACAGGCACACTTTTGTAAGTTGTTGCAATTTTTTTAGTGTGAGAACAGTGCGCTAATAGTAGAGAAGATTATCTTCCCGTAGGATGAAGTATCTGAAGACTTATCAAAAAAGAATCTGGAATAATCGCCGATGTTTAGTACATATATGACAGAACAACGGCGAAGCAAGTTATCAAAACAGTTTAGAAAATTTTTTAAAGTATTATAAAACTGGTGTTTAATATAACGCGTCAAGAAACGAAAGATTCAAGAGCTAGCAGGAGGGAAAATGCACTTTATTTATTTTTGAGCTTTCGGAGTACCTCCGGTAACTTCTCAAACGTTGTCAAGCAGATTCTTCGAAAGTAGAAAACTCGAGTGTTCACGTGTTCAAAATCGTTAAAACAAAAACCATTTATTATACATGTGCTGACGAATAAGAAACCAGGAACTAAAAACATTTAAAAACTTTCATATCGTGCGTTACCAGCGATAACCTCTCATGATAAAGTATACATTACCTTTTATTTTCAATAGGTATTTCCTCCTAGTTATATTCTTGTGTAATCTAGAATTAGTGTAAAAAATTTTAGTTCCTTCTGAAAGATCTAATAATGTTATTTCTGAAATTTACAATTGGAATAAAATTTGATTGTTGAGCCGACCCATTAATTTCTGAAATGGCATTTTCAGAAAAATTATTCCTATTAAGCTTACTGTATAGCAGAGAACTTTATCTTGCATTAAAGAGTAGTTTTTTTTCAGAAGCCAGGATAATGCAGGTTCTTTATTCTTCAAAAGTTTCCTCTCATGCCAATCATTTAGTTGACGGTAGAAATCCCTCGAGCGGTTCGTGTCAGCAACTGAAATCATTTTGTAAATAATGCATGTCCATTGTAGAATGCAAACTACAATGATTTAAAATCCAATTCCCATAAATTGAAATAAAAAGGCGAGATTTACGCCATAATTTTATTTATTTTGTCTAAAAACAGCGGCCACTTCCACTGGAAACCGTCACACATACGAGGAGCCACGAGTATTCAGTTACAAACTATTTCAGAAAGAGTTAGAAATTGAGTTATTAGTAACGCAACACTAATTGTCAACAGGCGACCTTTTTCACAAAAAGGCGACCTTTGGTGAATGCAAAAGTGATTGAAAATGAACTTTCGATTTTCATGAGGATTTTAACAAAATGCATTTTAACAGAATTTCATTTTAATATCCAAGTTCAATAAATTTCTCTCAAACCCGAAACAACCGAATGTGACATAAATTGGGTCAAGAAATATTGTAATTCTTACTTCGCACTATTTGGATGTATGAAATTTGAGTTAAGAAAAATCCCAATAACATGACATTTGCCTTATGAATAACGCCAATAACATGACATTTAATAAATCACTTGTTTAAAATAACCCTATGAACATAAAACTTGGGCTAAGAATTACTTACAAACAGTACACTTGCATTGAGAATTACCTCAGAAACATGAGATTTGCTTAAGAGTTACCACGGAAACACAACACTTTTACCAAGAATTAATTCAGAAACCCGAGAAATTACCCGAGAAACATGACACTTGGATTCGAATTTTCTTCAAAAACATGGCGCTTGTATCAAGAATCATACAGAAACATTATAATGGCTTTAGGAATTACCCATGAAACATGACACACTTGTAATGAATTGCATCTGAAAATAACATTTGCACTAAGGAAGCCTCAGAGCCGTTTACACTAGGGGACATTTTGGCCGTGAGGCACGACACGTGTGTACGAGGCTCACCGCTGAGTCTCATATTTGTGTGTGTTTATACGAAGTTCCCTATTCGCCACGGTAGCTACGACGCTCTTGAGTGTCGCACATGACGAATTCGATCAGAGCGAATAGGGAACTTCGTATAAACACACACAAATATGAGCCTCAGTGGTGAGCCTCGTATACACGTGTCGCGCCTCACTGCCAAAATGTCCCTTAATGCAAACGGCCCTTTAATGCAGTGGCGAGTGTCGGGCGCTGCACGTCGTCCTATGAAGGCCATTGTTCCCTGAACTGTTTCCCTCCCTCGCAATGATCGTTGATCGTTGCCTCCCGCATATTTATAATTGTCGTTCAGCCTCCAGCACACTTCTAAGCAAGACCTACGCAATCCCTGCAGCCCAATACAGATTTCAAAATCAGTAAACTTTGAAAATTGGTCACTTAGCAGTGTTTCCAATTTGATTTGCTTATACATGCGCTTAGATCTTGTCCATGATTTCTGAATGACATTTTTTATGAGCTCGTTCACTGAATCTTTGATGTTAATTCCAGAAAAATCGCATATCAACTTAACAACCTAAAGCTTAGTTATTTAACGTTCACTCTAAATACTGGCTGGAAATTGAGTGACTTTTACTAATTCACATTACTAACAAGTAATTTTGACAAATGAGTTAATGAATCGAATATTGACTCAAATTTTCGGCTAAACATTTCAACGGTTGGGTATTTAGCAAATCTTTGTATATATAACTATTAGCGTGAACATGTTATATTCTCACGATATAACCGCCCTACATCTATAATTATGAAAGAGTCGCTACGAGGAATACTGAAATGCTACGTCTGGCCAACGACTTTCATCTCCTTGAAAAGAATCGCACTTAAAGATATATTCTCGCGGATAAGCACAACTTCGAATTAACTCCACAATCTGCCTCTCGTGCCATTTCACGAAACATCGCCTACAACATCTTCTAACACCAAACATCGCCAGCCGACGCGACGCCTTACCATCACCACCAGCTTCCCCTCTTCACATCACTACCACGACGCTGCTGAGGGTCTACAACTTCGAATTATCAGATACCTCTTTCTATTTCCTTCATCAAAATGTTCTTCTTGTATTTGGAATCCTAATCATCTAGGATATAATTCATTTCTATAGATCGAATGCGTGATCCTAATTAATGTTTATCACTATCGTGGGCTTTTCACTTATTAACAATTAACCGCTGTTCTAACACGTCTGTTGGTAACATGTTTGTTCGCTAACGTAGAAGACGCGCCTGCGGTCCCTCAAGCCGGGTGAGCAACGAGGAGTCTAGCGCAGGGGTTCGTCAGAGAGAGTCGACAAAGCACGCTCAATAACTTAGACATTGAAGAGAAACAGCATAAGATCATATAAACTTATTGGTGTCTTTCCCTGCGGTTC
The DNA here is from genome assembly GCA_014220935.1 of Platorchestia sp. MABIK. Classification (NCBI taxonomy): domain Eukaryota; kingdom Metazoa; phylum Arthropoda; class Malacostraca; order Amphipoda; family Talitridae; genus Platorchestia; species Platorchestia sp. MABIK. The sequence continues at coordinate 132,768 of JACJUY010000471.1, read as the reverse complement.
ATCGCCTCCATGGCGATGAACCCGCTTTACATTGAACGATTGTAAGCGCGACAATTGACTGTAAATTAACTGGAGATTCATCTTATTCTAATTAGTCGTGAAAACTGATCGTAAAAGCAGCCAGCCTCTTCTCACATACTTCGTCGACACCCAAACTGGATCCCGCAGATAAGTTATCATGTTTACTATGTGTCTAACCAGCTTCTCTCTTCGCAGCACGGTGAAATGATAGATGTCTGCGTCAATAACCAACCTTTGTAACCTTTCGTGTCTTTAATTTCCTTTGTAAGTTAGGAAAAGATGTCGATGAAAAGAGACGATGATAATGAGGATGATAATATAATGATAAAATGCACATTAATGATAGCCTTCAGCTCTGACCTCACGCTTACCGAAGAACAGAGATAATCGATTAATAATGACGACCGTTATTGATAATTGATTACCATAAAAATTATTTGCCCAAAATGCTAGGCTGGTGGCAGCTCCAATTATACTTTATCATGATTAATAAAGAGTAGAAAAAAGAGAATGTGGCGAATAGAAATGTCACGACAATTAAATAAAGAAAAAGAACATCCATTACAATGACAGCAGCGGTGAAAGATCCGATGATGGCGATTCGATGAGAGAACACACATACATAACAAACATATGTCCTGCGATCAAGTCCATCTTACCCAAGAGATCCAATTTAAGGACACCGTACACCATTTTTTTGCCAAATGTTTAAAAAAATTGATTTGCTTTTAATTGAAGCTTTAAATGTGCCGAACATCAGCAATAAATTTTACAGGCGTAACCGTAATAGAATGCTCACTATGAGGGGTGGACTGGTGGTGAGGGGTAGCTCTATTTGTTGCAAAAAACTTTTTTTGAACAAAACTTTTAACTTGTTGAATAGCAAATTCTTTGAAACGTTTTCAATCACAAACACAAAACAACAACAAAAACAAAATTTTTACAAACAAACAAAGTGTTTTGTTGTGAAAATGCCATTTCGTTTTTCGCTTTTGTGGAAACCTAAAACTTTCCTCGCGCGAAATCATACTTCTTCTACAATTTTTGATGTAGAAAGTCGAGATAATGTATTTGTTAAAGGAAAAAGAATTGAGCCACAGCCCCGAGGTAGGAATTTTAGATTCTCGAATTAGGTAAAAAACGGGAGGCCATCAAAGTGAAAAAAAATAAGTTTTTTGGCAATTTTTCCAAACTGTCTTTTTTTATTCAAAATATTTCCGAAACCAAAACGAGTTTCAAACATTCCTACCATGAGGCTGTGGCCCAAGTGTTTGTTTTTTAACTGACACTTGTTTCATGTCTATAAGTTGGAATTTGTAGTAGGAGCAAGGTTTACCTATGTTCCGTTTTCTTTGCCGTAACTCCTTTTCTATGAAGTAAATCAAAAATTTTCTGGAGGGTGACCCATAGTTTTTCATTTGTTTTATCAGTCTTTCAAAGTTAATAAACATTGATTCACAAATAATGAAAAAGCGCTAAAGGTGTACGGTCCCTTCAAGGCCTTCAATTTTGTATTACGACGGCCTCTGAAATTGTTGAACACAAAAAATTCTTCCCTATTCTCATGGAGCCCCTAAGGGAATATTCCAATCACATTCGTGTAAACTCGGGTGGTCTGGCAGGCAATGAGCAAACTTCACCTTGTGAAGGCACGCAGTGATTTCATTAGTAGTGTGAGCATCTGTTTTTAAAGGTATTTGTCTTATTAGATATAAGTTCTCGGGAAAAATAAAAAAAATATTTCAAGGGAGCCTGTAATATACACCAGTTAACCCTTCACTTTGATGATAAGTTAATTTTTTTTAATGTGTAAGTTAAGATCATACAGAACACTTGAATTTGCGTTGACTATTACTCTAGCGTATATTTTTTTCAACACATTCTTAACTGAATTCAAAATTTCAGTAGCTTTGTCCTTAAAACTTATTTCGCTTGGTCATTCGCTTCATACGTTAAGAAAACGATGGCTTAGGAATGAAGCTATATTTCTCTTTAATTCAGTAAATCACTCACTAAGCCTTTTGAAGCTCCGTACGTCGATCGTCACGCCGCAGAGTTCACATTGAATAGGATCATCAACTCTAATCTCTGTGAGGAACTTGAAAACAAAGAACACAGCATGTAGTGAAACCATTTTAATTTCATTTCTTTCTTTACACACCTAATCTATAAAAGTGAAGAAACTAAAAAACTAGTAGTCCTATTTTTCTTAAACGTTTCGGAAACGAAAAGAAAAATAGAAACGTTTAAGAAAAATAGGACTACTAGTTTTTTAGTTTCTTCACTTTTATAGATTAGGTGTGTAAAGAAAGAAATAAAATTAAAATAATTTCACTACATGCTGTGTTCTTCGTTTGCAAGTTCCTGATGAACATCCGTCTGAAGAATTAGGAATTTACTAATCTCTATGAAGAACTGTTCAAGTTTACGGATTTTCCGAGCAGTCAGGGTTCAGCTTCGTCCTTTTGAAGCGCTCAATCGTAAGAAAAGAATTTGAGGCAGATGATTGCTTTCAGCGAGCTGAAGTCGTAGTTGCAAGTGAGTGAAATCAATGGGACTTGTTATAGAACGAGCATTCCTAAAGAAAAGCAAGATTCTTTCCTGGGATTCCTTCTTGAAACGAATAGGGGACTCTTACGGGCTATTCACGTAATCCTGTATTAATCGTAATCCGCAATCATCCTGTATGACCTAACTGAAAACAGTGGTACATAGATTTTTACTGGAATGTATAAACTTGTTCTCTAATTAATACATGTAAATAACAGCAAAAAGTTTTATCGGTAGTCACGGAAGAAGAAATGATCTCCTTGACTTTACCATCTGTTAAAAAATAAGTGATTATATTTTACCACTTTATAAAATGGAAAACTTGCTTCTTCGCTATTGGTAATCTCTTGACACAAAAATTCATTTTACAAAAAAATGTGATATTTCTTTCACTTGCATGAATGAAGCAATGTGCCCAGCACTAACAAATAAGTACAATAGAAGGGAATGGCTCACGAGTATACCTCGGTCCCTGCCGTTCAACTTGTTTCTCATTAATGTCTAAATTCGAGATTTAAGTAGACGTGACTGTTCCCTGGGCGTCTCTGATCAAATTGTATGTGCTTTTAATGCAGTGCCCGTGACACACTTTGACGTTTTCTTTACAGACCGACCGCTGACCACACAAGAAGAAAATGGGAGGAGTTCTGTCCCACGTGGATGAACTTTCGAACCAACACATGCGTGTAGCTGCGACGAACAAGGAAACAAAATACGGGCGCGGCCACCAATCACAGCCTCGCATCGTGATGACCAAATCACTCCTCAACCAATAGTGGGACCCGAATGGTCGCAATATACCCACAGTTCCCATAGCATGAGATACAGCAATTGGGACAGAAAAGTTGCTGCCGAGTCTCGCTTCGCGCCGATTTTACCTTTGTATGGAGACACCCATTAAGCTTAGGTTTCTTAGGCAATTTTTTCTGGCTCGTTCTCTTCATCTCTCTCCAAGACCCAATGACCATCACACGAACTTGAATGTGAACACACGGCTCCTCGACTCGCATGACGAGGATCTCTTAGCGCTATAACTACACTAAGAAATATGATGCTGAAGCATGAGACCGACTGATAGAAATCTCTCCTATTTCAATGGTCTCGTCCTGGTCGCTGTATCTGTGATAGGAACGAGAAGGCTCAAACTTCACTAGACAGATTTGTAACCCCAAGAAATGTGAACCTCAGCGTTTATTATTTCCTAAGTTTCAAAAAAAAAAATTGTAATTTTTTTACATATCAAGTGAGTGACGTTTGTTCTTCACTTTTTTTTCAATTTTCATGTTTGGTTAGCCCTGAGATTAATTTCACTAGAAACCGACAAATAAGTGCACTCGTGTCATAATAAATATTGAAATTTGATTTTAGGCAATATTGTTTGCAACTTCTTAAAATTTTTTTGCAGTGTTACGTTTACGAGACCTCAGATAAGTTTCACACATTGCTTACGTACAAAACGCTTTGCATGGTCATTTGTATCATAATATTATCACAAATGACATTTCTACATATTCTAAAAATGAATCAGCTTGGTTACTAAAAACAAAAAAAACTTACTTACACACGGAAGGCGAGGCAAAAGTTAAAAATATGTGTAGTTTGTGCTAAATTGTTGTTCGAATATTCCTAAGTATTGGTGAGTAACGATATGAAAGTGGTGTCTCTTTTGCGTTCAGTTCATTGTGTCTCATTTGGTTCCCTTAATTTTTGTGTCAGGATAACGGCATTAATATCTATCTGAATACCTGAGCTAAAAGTGAATGTGTTTAACTTATCTGTGATAAATGCTCCATTTCCACTCAAATTTTGATTATATCTAACTTTAAAGTATTAATAATAATAATATTTTAATAATATTATTGCTTTATATTGCTTTAATATTAATATTAAAGCAATATTAATTGCTTGATGACTGAAAAAATTGTGGAATTATTGATCTTGGAACTGCAAAACAAACGAATTAAAAAATGAAATTTTAAATATTAAAGCTTGCGATGCATGTAGCCAAGATAGTGTTTATATACCCAAGACACACATACTGTATTGTTTATACTGCAACATACTGTATCAATATTTGGACAACCCAGAACTACATAGTTGTGAGGATAAACAGAACTCACACGCTACGCAGACAATAAATCTTAGAAGAAAGGCGTGAAGAAACATTCTTTTTCTAGGTAGTTTTGTAAAATCTAGATCTTCTGAACATTCATTATCTATGCTTTTCATGCGGTATAGGTAGAGTGTAAAAATAGAAAAATACAACTGAAAATGACACTAAATTAATTAATGCTATTTTGCTATAGTTTGAAATAAAGAGAAACATCTCAGTTGTCATGCAATACTCACATGAGTGCTCACTTAAAATTTCAAGTGACATCGAACAAACTCGATCATTGAAGGAGGGTCGAAGTTTATGTGCGAAACTTCTTTCCACTTATTTTCTGTGTGCGGTAATGATGATGTGGTTTTAAATTCTTCGTAGGTATGAGCTGGTTAAATTCTATTTCATAATTTCAATTGCTGCTATATCAGTTGGTGGAACTAGACGATACGATATTCCCTTGCGCTACGTAATGCGCTACTCCAGGTTTGGTCTCTCCACATCACACTGGCAGTACGAAAACCAATACATGACATAGTTTCGCCTTGGTTAGGATATAGGATTTTAAGTCGGAAAAACTGTCAATATTGAGATGGTTTTGGAAAGCTATTTCAACACCTAAATATGTGACGGTAATACATTTTAATTATTATCTTTATTTTATCCCACATATCTTCGTTCATATTCCATGGAAGAACCCAGTAAATTACATCTTCAGACGGTGGTTCATGATTTTTTACTGCAAAATTTAGAATCCTTGTTCATCTTGGGCACTATCTAATCATCCTAAGAAAAAAATCGTTCGCACAGAAGAATCCCCCTAGTAAATTCAGTTCAGAAATAGAATAAGTAAAATTGAAAAACAGTTCCCAGGCTCTATCTTTCAAGTACATGATACGACCAATTTTGCACGCACCATGTACTGTAATTGCAAATTCTACGACTAATTCTGTAAACAGAGTTCTGCAAAATTTAGACAGAACAAATTAAGATTTTTTATTATTCATGTGTTGAAATATCCGGATTTCGTCCTTTTCCCATTGATGTGTAAGTTTTAATGCTATGCGTTTTGAGTTCAGGTTCTTCAAAACTTGTCCGCATCAGATTTTCGCCGAAACAATAAAAAAGTTATCATCAATGTTTTGTTCATGTAACTAAATTTTAAATCTGAAGGGTAATTTTTCTACTTTAAGCATTCATGAAAAAACAGAAATATATAGGCTAATATTGGAAACGGTACATGCACAGCGCAACGTAGGAGGACCATCAATTCGTTTGTACAATTTTTTTTTGAGTAAAAAATATCGTTTGGTCCTCATTTCGTAAAAAACCAGAAAGCTCTTTCTCATTAACCTTTTTCCTCCGATGGTTTTTGCTGAAGTTCAATATTTAACTCTAAAATTTAAAGTCAATTGCAGTAGGCAATATTGAAAATAGCAAAAATTAAATTGGTCGTTCCTTTATTTAGCTTTCATTGAGTATTTATCTATTGCGCAGGTAGTCTAAGTAATGTTGAAAATTACTCTACAACCTAATCTTGCAGAAAGTCCCGAGTTTTTTCTCGCACATTTCGCCAGTGATTGCATGTTGAATAATAACTCAAAATATAACCAAAGATTGGAGCCTCTTTTGAAATGAAGATAAACGATCGAAAAACGGTAACGGAGAAGCGAATTTTACTTAACATGTACGTTGACTGTGATGGGTTAAACTGAAGTTCCATGTTTAACCCAATTTTAAAATCAAAAGTTGTTGGTAATTTTATAAATACCAAACATTTATAACTGGGTCTATTGTATAGCATTAATTTTAAAATACTGTTAAAATTTTTGTTGTTTTAAACGACCCATTGATGGCTCGTTTTGCAGGAGGAAGAGCTTAAGCCCGACCCATCGATGGGTCGTACTGCAAGCAACGTGTTGATCCGAATAGAATGAATGAGAAGCCAGATACAATTTTTTGTCACGGGGTAGGTAATGGCCATGAAGCTTTTCGCAAACTAGTATTAAAAAAATGTAAAACTATTGGGCAACAAAAAGTGTTTTACAAGGCTAGCTAATGAAACAGAAAATCAGATGGATACCAAACGGAAAATGTTAGGGCATTACACAATGAGACGCGTTAATGGTCTGAACAAACGGAGGGCATGCACGAGCTAGGTTGCTAAGATAGCAATGGCTTCATACGGGAAATGAGAAGGAAACTGATGTACAGGGAGCTGAATTACGTCAACGAAACATCAAATGCGAGACAAAAAAAAACGCAATAACACCAAAATTCTGTCGTTGTATTGTATCGGTTGCATCGGTTTATTGAATAATTACTATAAATAGAGCATAGAAAAGCATTTTAATAAATCTCCCAGATGCTTACAATTTTTAAACTCGCTCATACTTTCATGTACGTATTCCTGAATTTGTTAGCTTTTAGGGGCTACATCCAGTGCATTCATTACAATCTAGATATTATTATTCAGAGAACTAAATATATCTCCATGACTGAATTTTTAGCTCAGACCCTTAAGGTTTAAATCTAATCAAATTTTTGCCGAGTTATGATACGACCCGTTTGCTGATTTTCAGCGTTTACGAGTACAAATAATCTTTGTTTCAATTTTGCTAGAAAACTAAGCAAATGAAAAACATTCATTAAGAAGACCTGCGATGAAAAGCGATACACGCATCTCCTCACCTCACTCGGTGCTCAGAGCGTCACTTAATGCGCCACAGTTACGCGCACTTGCACCACATTGGCGCCATATTTGCGCCACAGTTGTGCGGTGCAAGTGGCCCGCCATGTATATTACAGGGGCAATATTTACCAGCGCGACGAAGCAATAAAGAGGGCAATATCTGAGGGAACAGAGGGACGGCTGCTCACTGGCTGCCAGCAGCATGAGGGGGTGCAGGACTGGTCTCCCATTGGCCGAGAGATTCACGCTTTGCCACAATTTTAGGACGCTTTTTAGCTGACGCTCATAGTGGCAAGACAAAGAAGAATCATTTATGATCAAGTAGGTGGATGTAGTTGTATTGTGTAAGAAACTGAAGTTATTTTCGCTAGTACGTCAAAAACTAGTCTTAAGGTGAATTCGAAGCTGAACAAGAAACAAGTAAAACAGATTTATGGCACACATGAAAAAATAGCGCAATTTTCTTATATTTTTGTCGTGTAACGAAGTGTTGTTCAGTGTTATCTGCAATCAATGCTCTGCACATGCACCGGACCAACACCTCCTACATCCCCAGGCCTGCTCCTAGAAATCGTGACATTACAGCCGGGGTCGGAGATTTCATGTCAATTATTTTGAATTGTAGGCGTGACATCAAGTTAGTTCCTACACATCGTTGATATCCCAAAAGCAAAACTGGCCAGTCTTTGAAAAATCCTTGGAGATAATGCTAGGATACCTTTGCTCCCACACGAATGCATGAAAAGATTGTTGCTAATACCTAATTTCGATAAAACCAAAATTATAAGTGTATTCGAGCTGGCTTAGACATTTACACGGAATCTCGAACTCAAGCATTTCCTTGTAATATCTTCAAGTTAGGGTCCTCATTATGTCAGTGAAGTATACGAATTACGCGAGGTAGGGCTTAATCACCCCATTTTCCTTTTCCAATTGATGCCGTGCAAAATCAGGTCGTCAAAACCGTCAGGTACAACAAAAGTTTACCACAGTTTAACCAACCCCCACCAACGAAGAAACTCTCAAAATTAGAAATTTTGATTGAAATCTGCTTAGGTCACAGCCTCTGTGTTCCAAGCGCTATATCGTTCCAACTGCAATTCCGTCGTTTAAAACGCATGTCAATAAAAGAGTTAACAAAATAGATCCAATAGGTAAATATTAGCACTCACTATATCTTTATACACCACGTAAGTAAGTTTTACGTAATGCAAAGCTTCTCCCCGCCATTTCCATGTTGATCCTGCTAACACGAGGGCGTCAAAAATCGTCAGGTACGATAAAAGTTTAGCGCAGTCCGGCAAACCTGCAGAAAAACGCTCAAAATAGAGGAATACCCCTGAAATCTGTCCGGCATCTCTTAACCACGATATTTCTCTGACTGAATCGCTCCGAATGCGATTCCCTCGTTTAAAACGTACATAAATCTAAGAATACATGGTAAGTACTGTTAGACTTGAGAAGGAAAGCAAATACTTTAGAGCAGAGAGCCGATTTTACTAAACTTCGGCAACCTCTGGATGTGCAGGTAAAAGCTTAAAATCCCGCTAACATCCGCGAGACCCACAATTGGTAGTCCAACATAACTAGAAGAAGAATATTCGGGTTGTACAGTCGTGTCGTTACCAACTTATTTAGAAGTTTATAATTTCAGATATTACAACAAGCACATGCCAAAAGATATTTCAAATCCCTACGAAACACACCTATAAGAAGCGGGCTGGCTTAGCCTCGAACCACTACGAGGGTTAATTCAATTTAAATGCACGGCTCAGGCATCAAGATTAACGTACAGGTACGGTGGAAAACAATTGGGCTGGATTAAAACGCGCAGTCTTGGGCAGACTTCAAAGTTATTCTAGAAGAAGAAAAGTTACTTTAATTTACCGAATATAGCACGATTCACCATTTACTAGGCATATATTTCATTTCGTTCATGATATCACATTAATTACTCAATTAAGAGTCACACTGTTGCACCAACCTTGAAATTTTAATTTTAATGGTCACATTTCAAAAAGCACATATTAAAGGCCATAAGAGGAAAATTTGCAAATTTAGGAATGAGACGACCTAGCACTTTCAAGTATTTTAATATTAAGAAAATAAGAAGTAAGAAGCTGACTCCTCATCAAGAGGTTAAGTAAAAATTGTAGTTAGGCACTCGAGGCCTATGTTAAAAACTTAAGAACTCCAAAGTAGAAGTTTAAGGATATTCCCAAAGCAGGGCTTAATACGTACTAGGCCTCTCAGTAAAAGTTAAACAGGAGCTCAAACATGCAACGAACACGTAAATAAAGTTAGCGAAAATCAAAAGAGTGATCACTCAAAATAAAATAAAGAATTGCGAAGATTCGGCCATAAAGCTTCATCGGTCTGTACATATGTTCTCTCTCTACCGCTCAGCACCCAAAGCACGTTAATTTCCAAAGCTACTTTATCTTTTTCTTCATGCGACAATTCAAGAAGTACTTAATTTCCTGCAGTACACTCTGTAGGTAGATATTAGGATTCTACTTATCTGTACGCACCACATTCCAAAGTTTTTACCACTCATCCGCAATATCTCAAAAGTTTAACAAAAATTATTCGGAGTTAATCGTTTACTTTTCATTCAATGCCTTTAAAACTGTGCCCTTGTACCAGTAACGTGACGTCATTGCTATAGATATGATGGGAAGTCTAGGATCAGGCCTGGTAGTATAAGGCATTGACCTTACGTCAGCATTATAGCGAAATACAATTTGACATCGATAGACATTAAGGTTTACACTAAAAATTCCTATACTCTAGATTCCAGAGTAGAAATTTGAGATGGCAACTCAGTTAATGAAATGGATATGGAAAACGAAAAGACAAGTTATTCGCGCTTCTGATGCCTTGCCTCATTGCGTGTTCGTACAATGCCTAGATATACGTAGGAGGCATTGGTTCACAGCAACAAACTATGTCTCCTATTCTCTAGGCCTGATCCTAGACTTCACGACACAGCAATGACCCTCACATTGCTGATCATAACAACGGCGCCAGCTGTGAAAGTTTCGAAAAGAAAAGAAACGATTAACTTGGCATAATTTTCATCAGAACGTTAGTGATAGTGCGTGTATGGGGTAAAAAGTTACAAATAGGGTGCGTAGAATATGGAGAGTCCTGATGCAAGCCTCTCGAGTCTACTTATTTTGTATTCTTAGATTTTCTGCGTTTCAAACAAGGGAATCGTGATTCGATTGATGCAACCCAATTGAGCAGTATCGAGGTTAAGGGACGCTGGGCAGATTTCAGTGGTAGCGCCCAATTTTGAGCGTGTTAGTTTGTCGAACTGCGCTAACCTTTTGCCATGCGGTTTTGTCAACACCCTCGTGTTATGCAGGATCAACATGGAAATGGCGGGGAAAAGCTCGACTCTACGTACCCTAGATGCACAGGTGATAAAATAAGGACTCCTACTCACTGAAAATACAAGAAAATGCGTGAGTTCATTATTTCCATCCTCTAAGTAATGTAATCTACAGACGTGGGCTAATACTTGGTACAAACAAGCTCAAGAGCCCATCAATTTTTTGTCATTTCAGAAACAAGTATGATCGAGAAACTAAATATTTGATGCCATCATTTGACAGAAAAAGTAATGATTTCTATGCATATCTCCTAGAGTATTTCGAAGTTTGGTCAGCCTTGTTCTAAGAGAAATCAACGATAGGTTTCAACTAATTTAATTTTCCTGTTTTGTTTCAGCACAAATGGCACAAAATCTTTGACCATTAGTGGGACGTCAAGATTTCTATGAGCGGGTCTGAAGATACTCACCTATGACAGCGAAATCTTGGCAAAGTTACAGTAAAGCTATTTGCTAAAAGTTTATTCAAGATTAATTGCTATAACCCAAAAAAAGGCAGCCTGCACGCACATGGAGTTAGGAAGGAAGCTTCCCAGTTTGCTTTTTCAAAGGTCTCCGTAGATGTCTATGAATGTTCATTAACACAGAATCGTCCTGAAGTTGACTTTTTATACGTATATACCACAATGTTAAGTGGATTATAGCCTTTAGTGGTTTTTGCTACCGACATTTGAGGTTGGATAAACTAATAATTGAAGACAGAGTATTTAGCGATTTCCTTCATTTTCAAAACATGCTTTCTCTCCCTTTGGACTTTGCGAATCACCATCTGCGTGGGATCAGATACATTACACGATCAACTTTCCCTCCGCTGGAAAATAGCGACAGTTTTTTACTTGCTGGACTAATTCTAAATTTGAAACATGCGGACGAGCTCATTACATATTTTCATTAATTGAAGTGATTAGAGAGCAATTTTCTTTAACAATCAATCTGATGAAAAACACGAACTTTTGGGTTTTAATGCCTACGGTCGGAGTTTTGTACCGTTAGATTTCGTCCACTCTGTATTTTGCGATTGGTGTGTAAAATTAATTTTAATGTAGCAATCTTAATTGAAAGTTTATGAAATATATGGGTACCTCAACTCTGACCAGGACGTAAAACTGTACTTTTAGTAGCGACTGTACCTTGTTGAGTACGCGGCACGCCCCTCAGCCACTCAGCAAATTATCCTCTATTGACGCTTCATTAGACCCCACACCCCATAGAATGTGACCGTGTATATGAGCCACCACACAGACAGCCATCGCTTTTGTTAAATCACTGACGCTCACTGGCTCCCCTATGAAGTTTAATTGATTTATTCGATCCTCGCGTAGCTCGGATACAGGAAGTTCCCCATAGGTTTCCGCGGCGCACATCGCGTGTGTAGCGCACACCCACAGGCCGTGCTGTCAAGATTGAGTAGAGGCCGCTGAGTTATGCTCTCGTTCTCTAGAAGCGGGTAATGTGTGCTCTTCAAATGTGCTTAGGTTACATATCACAAATTAGCACAAAAATTAACTCAAACCCTTGAAGAAAATCGACAACAATTGTTGAACATTTTTTCAAAATTTGAAAAAAACTACATTGCTTTGCGTTGTCAGAACATCACGCTTTCAGTTATTATGTTGACTAAAATCGCTTTTTACTAAGTTCTCTGGCGAAAATGAATGAATGTTGCTATTAAATTTCGCATCCCAAATAACATGATCTATGCTATGCGTAAACGTTATCGTGTGTACATTTTTTCCTTTTCCGTAATTAAGAGCGTTTCCTTCCGTACACAACAGTGTTAATGGTCACATTTCATTTCGCCTGATATCGAGGGTTTCACTCTGAGCCTTCATCTTTTTAAACTAAAAATTTAGCAAAAAATTCCTCCTTATCCGAACTACTTCAATTTCTGAAATGCTCGTCTAACAATATCAATATCCATGTCAATTTCAGAAAAGGAAACCTGATGAAACAAAACCGAAAAAAAGAAAGGAAAAACAGTTTACTGTTCTTCCAAAATTTCATACAAATGCTTAGCAGTTTAATTTTTGAAAGTTTCCAAGTGCAAAGATCTTTATATTTACTGTGACTGATGGAAAAAAACAATAAGTATTCTAATATCTATAACAGAGGTTAAATCAACTGAGAGTAAAGTAATAAAAATGTATTAAAACAGTTCGCTGCAAGTTAAAAAAAATTGAAAGAGGCAAAACACTTAAAAGGAAATATATTTAGACGTTGATACGCGTTTATCACTTTGAAGAAAGAAAGAAAAACCGTTTATGTCCATAAAAGTTGAAACATAAAATGCTATACAACCGTTGGGTTATAAATATTTAACTCTTTAACTGCGGTGGGTTTAACTTAAGCTCAAAATGAACTCAAACTAGAGTGAATTTTTGAAACCAAATTTAAAAAATAACAAACAACTAAAAGATCGTGTTTTCATTTAGTTTTCATTGAGTATTTATGAAAATTGAGTTTGTGACAGCAGCATGGTCAGTCAGCAGCATTATGAAAATCCCCTCAGTGAACAACGGTGTGTCCCTTCGGAGGAAACGGGTTAACATAAAGGTCCTAAAATGATAGGCAAACCCTAAGACATTGACAATAGCTGTGTCACGAATTGGAACACTAATAATTGTGAAAAGCAAAATTAAAAACTATCTTCTTCGATAATTCACTCCAGACACACGGCTGAGTGTTTATAAATACTGTAAATACTACTGAAAAAAACCTTGAAGGGTTGTCTCCTTTTACATTCACTCAAGAGCTGAGGCTGTAGCAGCAGTCGTTGATATTGTTGAAGGTATAGTGGGTAAAATTAAATGACTTTGTATCTAAAACTGAGAAATTGGCGTTACGGAAATGTGAAACTAGTTTTTCGTGAATACAAACCAACATGTGCGCATCTAGTTATCAGCTGGGGAAATTGTTTTACCACTTAAAATTATATTTTTTTCTCATTTTCTATCAAAATAATGCTGTACCAAAAGATTTTATGTGTAGAGTCAGAAACGAGAATAAGCTGTCGCACAACGCGAGCAAGAACATTATACCATCATAAGAACAGTGAACAAAAACGAAATATTTTCCGAGTGTTTGTAAGAAAAGTTAATGCATTGGATTTTAAAAAACAACTATAAATGAAAGTATTTATTTCTAATCAACAGAAGTAAAACAAATGGTATTCTGGTGCCTATAACAATGGTTGAAATAAATTACGAGCATTGTAAAACAAATGTTTCCTCTTTGTGAGGAAAAGCAAAAGGACGTAGAAAACTCCAATGAACTCACTAAAATATCTTCCTAAATGATATCAAGTAATGAGAAAGGGTTGGCCTAACATAATTTATAAAAGACACTGCACAACACGCTCATCACAAACAAATGAACAAGCATGCACGCATAAATAACTTTCAATGTTCACTTACAGAACGACATGTGAAAAAATGCATGAGGTGATTGGTTTGTAAATCCTAAGGACAGATTAAGCATATTTTTTACTTGTTTATTTACAGTTTGAGGAACAGAAACGTACGGCGCTCACTTTGGTAGCGATAAATCTCTTGGTGAAGCAGTGGGCCAGTGTACCATAATACTATGTACTAAAGCACCTACTCACTTCTGACCAACAATTTAATGTCATCTGGTCGCAGAGCGTTAGAGAATGTTATCGTAATGACTTTCAGATTTCCATTTTTAACATTAAAATAAAATACTCAATTTGCACACGAAAAACAATTTTCAAACAGTAAGTTTAAAAAGTATCCGTACCGTTCCGAAAACCTTGTCTTCCTGTCATGAACTACATCCCACAGATCTGAAACTTCTACTGAAGAGCGGAATAAAATGAAACACAATAGAAAAGATGCTACATTCGAATATTTGATGTAAATCGTAAATTAACAGCCAAACTGAGAAGTAAAATTGTAAGAAAGTGTTAGCAATCTAAGAACGAATACATGAATTAACTGCAGTTTCTCATGTTGATCTTGATATATGATGATACTAGGTTCTGTAACAGTCCACAGAGATTTTCCTCCAAGACAGACTTTTTAATTCAGCCACATTAGATGGATACATTTCAACATTTTATATCTCATGTATAATGAGAGTTAGCTTAAACTCCTTATTCTTTTGTTGCACTGCCAATCTGAGGTTTATTTCGACTTGTGGTTGACGTACAGTTAGCGACGAAATTATTCGTACACCCCTCGTCTTTCAAAACTTTCTAGAATTACTCAAAAACTATTGTTGGCACAGGCATAGGGTTTTCATAGGGTATGAAGCATATATTAGTGACAATAATACGAAGTTTCTAGAATAATAAGTATTATTTTTGAAAGGGTTAACTAGCTGAAATTCAGAAACACGATACGACAAAATTATTCACACAGTGAGTAGTATTACACTTTATTGAGGTGAATCTACCATTTGAGTACATTTTTAATACAAACATGTAAAACCTTTTATGATAGTCTTTGGCAAGCTTTTCCGTAGTTTCAGATGAAATACTGTTCCATTCTTCAATGGCGATGTGTTTTAATTCTTGAAGATTCTTTCGAGCTCTCTTGTTGATGTTGACTTTTAATTCCTGCCACAAATTTTCAATGGGATTGAGATCAGGACTCATCGAAGGCCATGGTTGCACATTTATCTTATTTCTTTGGAGCCAGCTATGTAGTTGTAGACTTGGCAGTGTGCTTCGAGTCATTGTCTTGTTCAAATACCCACCGCCTTCCAAGTCTCAAACTATTGGCTGATCCCTTCAGGTTTTTGTCCAAAATAGAAATATAGTCGGCAAAGTTCATCTTCCCTTCAATTGCAACCAATTTTCCAGCACCCGATGCTGCAACACAACCTCAAAACATCAGGGATCCACCTTCGTGTTTAACTGTTGGCACAGTGTTCTTCGTCAGGAAAGCTTCACCATCCCTACGCCAAACCTTCTTCACGTCATTGTGCCCAAAAAGCTCGATTTTGGTTTCGTTATTCCATAATACTTCCTCTCAAAAGCCTCTGTCTTCATCCAAGTGTGACTTTGCAAAGTTCAAGCGAGCAGCAGCATGACATGGTTTGTGGAGTGGAGTCCTTCGAGGTCGGCGTCCGTGTAGGCCTTCCTTGTTCAAACAACACTGGATTGTGCGATTGCTCACGCGAGTTCCCTGAGCGTTCATTCTCTCGGCAATGTCGCTTCACTCGTGGATTGGCATTGACCTCACGACACAATTTTCGAGAATTTCTCACAAGAGTTTTTGTTTGCGACAACGCCCAGGCAACGTTTCAACAGTACCAAACGTGGCTAACTTTTTTATAACAGATTGTACTGTGGATCTTGGGATGCTCAAATGCTTAGATATGTCGCCATAACTATTTTTAGTTTTGTGGCAGTCAATAATCTTCTGTCTGAGGTCTACACCGAGTTCCTTGGTTTTTCCCATCGTGTCGCTAGTGAAAGAATGGTAAAGCTCTACTCCTCTGGCTCCCCGTTAGCTCTGGCCCAATTTTCTAGAATGATCTCACATCTAGAATGTTCAAGAAAATTTTAGACACAAGTTTTTTCAATTAAACAAGTATAATGGTAAATACTCTTCAATGAAATGCAATGTTCTCAATTGTTTGAATAACTTCGTCTTTTCGTGTTTCTGAAGTTCAGCTTGCCAAGTCTTTCAAAAATAATAAATCTTATGCCTTTGGCAACAATAGTTATTGAGTAATTCTAGAAAGTTCTGAAAGGCTAGGGGTGTTCAAATAATTTCGTCGCTAACTGTATGTCTCATAGGGAAACATCATTTAGCCTTTTTAACATCAAGTCCTACATGAAAGGGTTGAGATGTTCGGAAAGAAATACAGCAATTGTTCTGGTTTACCCTTTTTCACTACATGAATTTGCCCAGTTCTGTGGATGAAAAGCAACCACATACATTGATGCTCCTACTACCATTCTCCACGGTGTGAATGGAGTTCTTCAGTTGCATGAAGTACAGTCCTAATGTAATTATAACAGATAGGGCAATTTTGGTATCAGCTCACCGTAACATATTACAGAAATAGTAATCTTCTCGTTGAGAAAAGCTAAATCCATATAATAAATATATAATATAAACATATTTCAATCAAGAAGAATGTTTTTGTCTGAAGTGACACTTGAAGTAGTGCGCGTAGTCTGATCAACCTTGCATTGGCGATTGTTTGTTCAGCTAGACTGCATGACAGTAGGCGTTTATTACGTGTAAAAAGTAAAACTGAAAATATCATGGTCCACGAACAGTAATAATCTGCCACAAGTATAAAGTGTAGTTTTTTACTGGTTAAGTATTTGAAAAGAAAACACTAGATGTGATAGGACTAATGATCCACTCTAACATTGCTTGCACAGTATTGAATTACACTCTAAAATTTTGATTGAAAACAATACCATGGAATTTCTATTATGTAATCTTTCTTCCGAAGACGGTAATGCTTGATAAGGTACATTTTCGACATCCCTAGTAACAAAAATAAAATCGGTAGAGAAAACGATGGTTTACTCATTTGAAAACACATGTTTTTGAGTGCTCTTTTAAAAGTGCCTTAGCGTATTGGACCCTTCAAATACCTCGCTAATGCAATAAAATGTGGCAAATCATATTTTGGGACACAAAAGACTTTTTTTGTCCCAAAGTGGATGGACGGTAAACATAAAAATATTCCTAACGCATAAAAGAGTACTCCACAGGTGCCATTTGCAAAGTTCTTGAATGCGATCGTCTTTTTTCTATTTACGTCTCGGATAACACAAACATTCGTGAAAGTTTTGAAATGGCATCATATTTTGAGTTTCTTGAATAAGTCTAACGTGTTTGACGGTCATCAGATCTTACTCGCTAGATAATGGATGGAATTACATATGTAAGAACTTAATTCTTTCACGTGACAATCAGGGCTCCAACCCATGTTATTTGCTTTGTAAGATTACAATATCGGATAGAAAAGAGCATTCTCGATTTGCAGTCCTATTCACGTTTTAAATCGCCAACATCATTCTGAGACAATAAAAGTCGTGTAACAGTACTTCCAATTACTTACAATTGGTAACCCACTCAATTGAATCTCCGTTAACAATATTTTTGGTAACAGGGAGAGATATACGGCCTCGATGTAAACATCAACTTTGTCTAGTCCACATGTTGAGTATGCGAGCTTATTAGTGGCTAGTCGTTAGCTCATAATTAAGACACTTGAGTGAAATTTTCTCCGACAGTTTTTAGAGATGGTAAGAGTAGAAATTTGTCGATGATTTACCACGTCGGCTGGGTCGCCCGATTTTAAAAAAAGAGATGACAAGGGCACATATAAGAACATCCAAATTAATTCCACGATCACTGCATGAATTTGAAAGTACGTATGAGATTGATGCAATAAAATTCTCTTCACATACTAGGAGCATAGGTTGCTATGAAATACCGCTTTATGACCCTTTTTACTCGACACGCCCTACTTCTCTGTAGAACAAAATTTCGCAAATTAGGTTAAACTTTATAGTTATCAATAGTTTATCTCTTTATATATATGAATTAACGTATACTACCTTTTTACGGGCGACTTCACAGATTCAGTGAGTCACTTTGGTTTAATATTATCACCCATTGATTTTTTAGCCGTCATAGCCGTGTGTGTAGCGGACCTGACTCCGTGCGGGGAGACCCGGGTTCGAGTCTCGGCGCTGGTGGCGATTTTCTCTGTTGGGTCTAGGAGAAAAATTCTAAGCACAAGGCCCCACTCTCCCCAGGTGTCTGAAATGGGTACCGGTCTTGACCGGGGGAAAGCGTCATGGCGTCCTGGTGTTAGTTATAAGGCATTTGAAAAACCAATGTAAAAGGTGATATGTATCATGCTTCAATTGGAAATAAAGCATCCGTAGATGCCGATGTTTGTTTTACTCAGCTGGAGCACCTCATGCATGATGCATACCGGATAACTCGGTTAAATGTCCGAGATGGATTCACTGGTGTGATTTTCCTGCAGCATTTAATTAAATGAAATTAGTTTCTAGTGCAGGTGAACGAAATTTGGTCATACCAAACGCATCAATAAAATTACGGGGTAAAATAGGGACCTCAAACTCTTTTACTTTGTAAGAAATAAAGTAGATTGATGAAAAAACTGAAATATAATATTCCATTGCTCCAGAATTACAACTTCGTATTTAAAGGTTTAACCCAATTTTATCTAGAGATGAATATTTGATGTCGTTAGCTTCAAATGTATGGGTTGGGTTATTAATCAGAGATAAAATTTTCGACGGGCGAATGATTGGAAGCATTCATCCGTAAAGCTAGGAGTGAGTAGGTTAACAGGCATGATCGCTGTTAAGTTGGACACATATAATTGAATTTCCTCTTTTCGGAGTCTGTGACAAAATTTTACGATTGAGAAGGTCAATAAATGCATTATTATTATTATACAAGGGACGACGGTAGTGACTAGGGAAGGGAATAATCGCAGATGTTTGGTCTAAATCATGCATCAAGATTTCGAAGGTCTCCTTCGTAAATGATATACCGCTATTTTTCCAAATAAATGATGGCTCAATTAACATAGCTGCCTACTTCATGACCTTGAGTACCTTCATAGGAGTAAGTCTTCAATGATTTCAATGTTGCACGTCGAATATTTTTCCTCCGTCAAATTTGTTTCAGCAATAACAGTAAAATCAAATTTCATTGGCAAGAATGTTGATAAGTGATTAAATCACCTAATTTTTTCCCCGTGCTTCTAATATTTAAATGAATGCCTGAGATTGAAGTACCATAATTTTTTTCAACTTTCAATTACAAATTTACCAGCTTTGAACGTAGAGTTTGACTGGATCTGGCCATCCTCTGCTGGATAGAACTAGAATTAAAGAACACGAGACGTAGCTTATCTTCACAGAGGTATAAGACTACTTAGAAAAGAAAATTAACGTGTACTTACTTTTTCTCAACAGTTGGTACATGTCAAAGGAAGAACATCTACTTTAATTAAGTTCCAGTACCTGCTTCAGAGTCTAGGCTCGTCTTTTTCTGTGAAGTTGCGCGATTTCGGGTGATGTTCAAGGGAGAACTCATCCAGGTGAGGCGCTTCAATGGTCTTGCAAAGCTTTGTCCAATGATCGCTATCAGTTTGGCATGTTTATCAATTTTTATGTATATTAAAATTTAAGCCAATAACTGAAATGATTTTTGAGTAATGATTTTTTCCACACCCAAACTTTGCTCTAAAAAAAACCACTAGAGTGGAGTTGAGTAAAATATTCAGCGATATGAAAATGAGAGGTCCAGTCTCCTGTAACAATTTGAAAAACCTTCATTTTCACATGCTTAGATTAACTTACCAACTTTAGGTATTAACGTTCTTTCCTAAAAATCATTATTATTCTGAAGGCATCATCTGCGCGTGAATTCATTGTTAGCCAATATACATCCGTATTAAGTTTCTTTTTCACGTGATCCGTTGAACGCTTGCTATGTCTCCAGGATTGCTCTGTTCAATTGAATTCACACTGTTGCCCGAAACATTATCACTTCACTCAACCAATCTTGTGTTAGGCTGACCAATTTATCAGTGAGAAAGTTTAAAGGCTTGTCAGTTGATTATGGGGAATACCGCTGCACTCTTTTTACAATATGAACTGCTAACTCTCAACACCGGAGAGCCATTTTTAGGCACCCAAGTGGAAACCTTCGAAGGAACCTCTGAATTATCTGGACAAATAGGGTAATTCATAACTATAAGACGTACAAATTTGAAACTAGTACCAAATTGATGCTCGTGACGAATACAACGGTAAAAATTTCTTACGCCCCCGTGGGGGTAGGGAGCGAGGTTCCCATTCCATCTCGACCACCTCAATACTCCGCCGATTTTCTCGATAGACCTCGTTTTGTGCCAAGATTAATTTCTAAACTATTGCACCCACAAACTTCATATTAGTTTCAATTTAAACATAGAATTAACTTCCTTGGGAGCATGTATAATTAAACTCTCGTACGTTTCCTCTGGGGGCAAAGGGCTCCAAAGGGTGGGATCCCCTCACCTCTATACTGCCATTGATGTAGAAATTTGAAACAACTTTAATGAGTAGTATGATCCGAAGTCTTTATAATTGACTTGTATCTTTCACGCCGCTCAAAGATCTGAATCCCACTAGATCTGCCTCTTGATGCTGGATACTTAGCATATTTACGACAGCTTTTCTTTAGATGGCAGTACCGGCGGAAATTTTATGTATTCCTTTCTGAAAGGAAAAACGATTGTCTTGCTCATCTCATCCATTAGGTACATATTTAATTCAAAAAGGCTCAAATTAAAGAGCAATTGTGTAAAGTAAATTCTTAACTCAACTGAGGGTTGGATTAATTTGAACTTGACTGGGATTAATTTGAAGTAAAAAAGGTGTATATTGACGAATGATTTCGTTTGAGCATGTTTGTCCCTTGTTCCTCATTTTGAAAACGCTAGTTTCACTTCGTTGAAAAATTTCGATAATTTGTCATGTGAGTGCAATAGTTTAGAAATTAATGTTGTCACAAAATGAGGTTTATCGAGAAAATCGGCCGAGGATTGAGAGGTTAGGGGAGGGAAAAAACCTGAGAGGAGTGTGAGAACCCCCTCCTCTCTCTGGGAGGGGTCTTTTCCAACTAAGAACTCTACTCTAATCAAACTAAAATCTTGAAAACCTTATACAACTATTTAAAATTTCATATATGAAATTTTGAGCCTCATAAATCTATACTACGTATATATTTGTTTTGACTTTATTCGTTATTTGTTAATTCTTTAATATATTCAGTTACCTAAAATTTTACCGGTAAAATTAATACTATCTATTTTTCGTTCATTCTGTCATATCAGTGAAGAATGATTTGAATTTATGTCCAGTGTTTATAACTTATAGCCTCCGTCGTTATACCAATTAATTTATCCGTTTTTGCTTGGTTGGCTGGGAAGACTCGTCACAAAATAACGCTGGACGCGGTTAGCCCCTCTGCACTTTGAGACAGCGCTCCATAACAGCGGTGTCCGTGGTATTCACCAGCGCAGCTCATACGGGAACAAGCTCCCTGCCCCTCCCCAATAAACGTACGAGAGATTCATTAAACATCTTCCCAAAGACATTAATTCTATGTTTAAAATGAAACTTATTTGAAGTTTGTGGGTGCAATAGTTTAGAAATTAATTTTAACTGAAAATTAGGTTTATCGAGAAAATCAGCCAAGGATTGAGGTGGTAGGAGAACCTCGCTCCCTACCCCCACGGGGGCGTACGAAATTTTTAAAGTACATGAAAATGTTGTACTCGTCACGAGCATCAACTTGGTACTAATTTCAAGTTTGTACGTTTTATTGTTTAGAAATTATCCTATTTGTCTGGGTATTTCAGAGCTTCCTTCAAACGGTTCCAGTTGGGTGCCCAAAAATATCAAGCCGGTCCATATTACCTAAATATGGCAACATAAATATTAAAATAATTCACAACATTAATTTCAATATTGACCGAAAACAGTTCCAGCCTTACGACTGCAGCCTAATTGAAATCAAATTTTTTGACCAAGCAGTGAGAACACCAATTATCCAATTTAGCGACGGTGAAACCGGATATTAAACAGGGTCTACCATTTAACTAACATTATCAGGTAAAAATAATTACTTACCCTAAATCCTGAATGTTAATTTTTTTGCGATTTTAAATTTGTATGCACCGATGTAGGTAGTTGTTTCACCTGCCCGCCAAGGCAAAACGTTAACACGCAGGCTAAAGGCCCGTCCACTCTATCGATCTTTCGGCCGAAGTTTGTGTTTTTCGGCAGTATACGAACACGAACACAGATAAAAATGTTGGCAGGTTTCGGTGTGTTTGTGTTTTCCATCGTGTTGGGAGAGAGACAGTTGCGGTCACCGAGGAAAGACTGCCGTTGCCGAGCTCCTTCGAATAACCTATAAATATTTCTGTGATTAAATCTAATGACATTCATTAACTATTCTCATTGTATCCGCAACTGGCTCTCTCCCTTCCATCTGGGGTGAGCTGCGTAGCTGAATTTCAATTGAGGCAGGCTCCAAGCCTAACTTGGTCATTGTATATCTTGTAATTTTCTTGTGTTGTAATTTATAATTTCTGTAAGCTAATAATTGTATTTGTGTGTGACCCCCTCCTGGGGGTTACATAACCTAACGATGGCAGATTTGCCTCTAAAAATCGTTATGCTGATTTAAGAAAAGATGACGATTCCCATGATGGAGATTTGCCTCACTCACAACCGGTCAATTTGGAGGAGGGGAGTGTCGGTCTTTCATATCCCAGTCGTAACCTAGGAGACCCTGAGTGTTTGTTTGATTCAATTATCCATGGAACTTGGTTTAAAACTAACCAACGGTCCAGCAAAAGAGAAAGAGAAAACCTAGGCAATCCTGACTCAGAATTTGAATGTGAAACACCAAAAAAGACAAGAAATTATTCCTCTCCTTTCAAAACTCCTGCCTACTCAAGAAATAAGACATTAGTATCTCAAAGCAAAATGCGTACTCTACTTTTATCTCAGCCACTAGAATCTGCTGAATTTTTTGGTACCTCAAAAAGAAAAATGACCTTTGATCCTTTTGGAGCAGACCAAGGATTAAAAGATGTGCTTAACTATGATTGTGTAAAAGATGGAAGAGTTAACAAACGTAGAAATAGAATTGCAGTAGAATTCAAAGATGCATCACAGTCAGAGTTTGGAGTCCTCAATGTAGATCATAAAGGAAAATTTGCTGTTAAATGTTACAAACCTCAAGCAGAAACATCTGAAATATCCTGGGAAATTATTGGCCCCATTGACCAGGAAGTATACCTTGAAGACCTGATACCTCTCATCAAATGTGACAACTTCACTGCTTTAAAAATAGTAAGACTGCCTAAGTTCGTCAATGGAAAGACAGAGGTCTCCCAAAGTGTTAATGTGGTCTTTGCTGGAAGGGAAATCCATAAATCCCTCAAAAGAATTCATGTACTTTACTGTCAGGCCACACTCTCCTCCTCCTTTGAGATGTCACAAATATCAGCGCCATGGTCACTTTGCCAGTGGCTGCACATCAATGGAGCGTTGTCTCATTAGTAGTGGCAATCATGCAAAAGATAAGTGTAATGCTACTGTTCCGTGTTGTGCAAATTGTGGGGGAGCTCAAATGGCAAGTTCCAGGTACTGCCCTCTAATTAAGACTTCTTTAGAGATCAGATCTCAAATGAAAGAAGGTGCATCCTTTTTGAAGGCACGTAGGAAAGTTGCATCTGAAAGTGAGGTATCAATTGGAAGTCCTCCTCAGTTTGAGGAAAATCATTCCCAAAGTCAGCATGAATTCAGTCAAATTACATGTGAGGAACTATCCTTCAATCATTGAATTCCTGGCAGTCGAACTGCAATCAATACTAGTGGCAAGAAAACCTGTATCTCACTGTTGAAGAGTGCTGAATCAAAAAAAGATGTTCGTGTTGATATCCGTCAGTCGCAGAGGTCCTATTACTTGCCACGAAGGGTTCCCAACCACTAATATAGAGATTGCTATAATGTAAAAGAGATTGCTAAAATGTGTTGATAAATTATTCTGAACCCAATGTTAATGGTAATAAAGAGAGTCAAAATGTAGTGGCAAGCAGTTTGGAAGGTCAAGATGCTCGAGCAGACAGTGGCTCCTTTGTTAACTCAAGATCTTCTGTTGAGAAAATGATTGAGTCGTATATGCAGTCTATGTTTGATGATCTCTTTACTCGTTTGGGTAAATTCATGGTTGAAGCTTTGTCCTCAAATTTAACTTTTGAAAATAAACGTGGGCGTAGTTTGTTGATTCTAGGTATGACAAGAAAAAATTTTGGACAAAAAATAGGCAGTGAACTGTTGAATGAGTACCATAATTCTACAGCCTCCCAAGATAAGTGAGATACGCCCTGAAATAATTGTGTAGTCCCAGATAAAAGCATTTCTTCTGAGTCCAGCCAAAAAGGCAGATCTACTAAAACGAGTAGAATTCAGAAGACAAACCTTGCTCAACGTAGAGAATCTAAGCAGCAAGGACTGTTCACAAAGAAAAATGTGAAATAATTTTAGAGTATGTAATCAAGCTGTTCAGAGAAATGATCAGTCAGAAAAGGTCTTTCAAATATCTCAATTTAATTACAATCGATTGTAGAGTGAGCTTTCAGAAGTAAAACTTTATTTGTACACCAAAAAAAAACAGACATCCTCTGCTTGTGTGAGACTTGGATCAATGCTCAAGAACCAAAAATTATTGGTTGTCAGTGTGCGTGGCTTCATGTGGCTTCATAGGGAAAATTGTAATAGAGGTGGTATATGTTTTGTTATTAGAAATGATGTAAATTTTTGTGAAAAAAATTCATCCCTTTCCTAATGGAAAATTAGAACTTTTATGTTTTAAGGTGTTTTCTTCTCGTGGGTATCTCGATCTTCTTAATGTCTACAATCTAAATGTTCAAAGTACTGTTGGTGAATTGAATCATTACTCTGTGCAATTAAGTGAACTATTTATTATAATTGGTGATCTTAATGCATATGCACCTCTTTGGGACTCCAGACAGAGATGGAAAGCCACCGGTAGAAACCTCATTCAATTTATGGATGATAATTTGCTCAGTATTATTAACCCTCCTGAACTTCCTACTTATATAGATGCCTAAACGGGTATATTTGCTCCACTCTCAATCTGTGCATAGTTCCTCCAACCCTCTTGGCCTGTGGCTCCCTGCAAAGAGGGACAGATCTTGGCAGTGACCATTTTTCCATTGAGTGTTCTGTGAGGAATTTCCTCACAGTTTCTAGCGCGGGCTCGACAGTAACATTGAGGGGCAACCTTTTGTTGTGTCTGTGGGTTTTGTGTGTTCATATAGGCTTTAGCCGAACGATGCAGGTCAGTCATCTCGAGGCCCGCCTTTATTTTGGACCAACCTCATCCATCCTTTGATTTTATTCAGTTACAGTGTCGAATTCATTTACGTTCCTTGAGTTAGATTGTGCGCAGCAAGTTGCGTCCAACTTGCTTGCTCTCATCCGGCAAGTTGCCATTTTTCTGCAAAGATCAGCGTAACTCTAAGTGTGCTGAAGATCTGCAACTACGAGTCATTCTTTTGGCAATCATTTCTCGCCTTAACTCAACTCAACTCAACTCACCTCACCTTACCTTACTTTACTCTGCACTTTTCTTTAATGCTTTAATGCGTAGTGTGACTGTGTGTGCGCGTGTGTGTGTATATAATTGTGAGCGTGCCTAAATTTCTAAACCCTTTTACTTGGGAGTAATATTCTCGGTAAATTACCTTACCTTGCTGTTGCCTTAAATTACCTTACCTTGGCTCTTGCCTTAAATTACCTTTCCTTGGCTGTTGCCTTAAATTACCTTACCTAAGATTTGCTCATCTAGCAATTCTTCCTTCTTTCTTCTTGTTTCTTCTTTCTGAAACCTTAAAACCTGCTCTCATTCTGAGTCTACGTCTGAAAGTCTCCGCACACTGGACCAAATTAAGTTCAGGTACGGGGAATCTTGTGCGTGCTCTATTCTATTGAAGTATAACCTGATATGTTCCTTCTTTAAATTTCTTCATTTTCTGGCTAGATGTTAACCTATGCCTTAATCTTTCTTTACAGTATAATTCTCGCTGCAATGGCTACCTTGGACCTGTTCATGCTACTTCTTTCGTTTTCACTCAGTCCTTAACTCTGAGATAAATATTTCCTGATTGAATTCCTTAAACTTGAGTTATATTAAAATTATACTCAATATTCACTATCTTTCCCTTATTGCCTCTAAATATCTTTTACCTTTCTAGATTGGCGTTTATCGGCCTTAGCGGGTTGCTCATGCCGCTGCATTCGCATGCCGCTGCGGTGTTCTGTGTGCCCCGACGTTCTGCAATCGAATTCTCTAACTTGAAGTTCTTAAGACATCTGTCCTTCGCTGAAGCTAACGGAAGTGCTGTCCAGAACATCTATTTTTCATGTAATAATTGGAAAACATGTTCTTTGCTGTGCCTGGAGGTACTCTTAACAACTTTAATTTAACTGACAACAATTTGTCAACCAAACTGGAGGGTTTAACGCCTGCTATGGATACTTCGTTGCGCTTGGGCTCCCGTTGGATCTTTGCGCCTCGTTCCTTGTTTGTTCTAATAAATTTGTTGGTATTGTTCCTTTTTGTTTGACCCTCCAGCGAGAGTTGTGTGAAGAAAATCTCCACAGTTCCTTTGGTGTAGTACTTAAAAAAATTAGATATTATGAACCCTCCAAGGTGGATCACCAAAACAGCTAACTGAGCTGGCTTTCAGCAAGAACTGTGTCACAATAAAATAGGATTGACTCAATCATCTTCAGTTGATGAGCTAAATGCTGAAATAACATGTAAACTTGTAAATGCTGCACATAATAATGTCCCTAAAACTTCACCAGCTAGAAGAGTCACCCGCAGAACACCGTGATGGGATCATGAATGCGCACTTGCAGTGGCAAAAAGACGCAGGGCCAGCAATGCTCTGGTTAAATCCCCAACATTGGAAAATTTAAGCGCTTATAGTAGGATTGAGGCGTTAGCAAAAAACATTATAAAACAGAAAAACAAAACAGTTGGAATAACTTCATTAGTGGCGTGGACTCCCCCACTAGGGTTGGGGATCTTTGGAGGCTAATCCGTTCAATGAAGGGTAGCACTGTAAGTCCACGAGTAGAGGTAGGTGACACTGCAGGGGACTCAGCTGGCCAAGCATCTATATTGCTGAATTATTTCACAAGACATGAGATAAATGTTAAAGATAAACATAGCGCACTAGTGGAGAACACCATCTCAAGTAGATCTTCAGTAGAAATAGAGGAGTCCAGATAATACCTCCAGTATAAAATTGAGTGAACTTGATAAAAATCCTGAGAAAATAAAACAAACAAGCTCTGGATATGATGAAATTCTTCACATTTCTACTGAAAGCATCTGATTCAATTATAAACTATACCCTTTATTTGTTCAATCTTAGTTTTTTAACTGGTTACTTCCCTAAGGCTTGGAAATTGGGTATAATCTGTCCAACTAAAAAGCCGGGGAAAAATCAGGCAACTCCTGAGGGTTATAGACCCATAACCCTGTTGTCATGTTTGTTTAAGGCCTAAGGTCATGGAGCAAGTTATCAAAAACAGACTGACCTCTTTCCTTGAAGCCAATAAAGTGTTATCATGCTATCAAACAGGATTCCGTCAAGGACGATCCACATATGATGCCATGGCTCTTATTGAGAATGTTATCACTCGTGCTTTTGCCGGTGGAGGCTACTGTTTAGCGGTCTATATTGATTTAGAAAGCCCTTATGATACTGTGTGACATGCTGGTCTCCTTTATAAGCTGCTCAGACTAGGATGTGACCAGCGTACTCATCTCTGGCTGCGTTCTTATCTAGCAAAGAGAACAGTTAGAGTGAGAGTTGGGAGTGTGTACTCGCAAGACAAAACTCTGATATGTGGCCTATCTCAGGGGGCAGTTTTGAGCCCATTGCTCTTTAATGTAATGTTGCATGACTTACCCCAGATGGAGAAAATTGAATGTGTCTCATATGCAGATGATATCACTATCGTCACAATTGGGGGATCCCCGGCGGAGATTCAGCGGACGATGTGAGAGTATTTAAATGCACTCAATCGGTGGCTCTCTACATGAAAATTGGCAGTAAATACAAATAAAATTAAGTATCAAGTATTCACCGAAAAAAATTGTTCCAAAACTCAACTTGAAGTTAAATTCCAAGCACATTATTAGGACAGCAGCTTCTTCCTCACTTTAAAATGATCTTAAAATTGATGGACGGAGACGTGTGCAAGTACTTAGAGCATTGTCTGAGATCTCCTGCATGGGGATTCTCACAGAAATTCCAGCGAGAAATGTACTTTTCATTTGTAAGCAAACTTGTATACGGCCATGTAATATTCCTTGAATTTTCGGAAAGCCTGGATTTGCTAAATAAAATTCAAAACTCAGCCCTCAGATATATATGGGGAGTTCGAAAGACTTCTCCTACATCTTCGATAGAGGCTGAAGCAAACATTTTGCCTGTCAAGCTGTATTTGCATTTTCTCTATATTAAGTGGTGCTTGAGGTTCAGCAATTCTAGCAGTGACCCTTCAGAATTGGTTTCAAAAATTAGTCAATTTGCTTCACCCTGTAGAAGCTTCCTTTTCTCTAAAAGAGTTCAAGTACTGAATAGCATCCGGTTTATCTTTCCTCACCTAGAGGTAAGCACTGAACTCCCTGTAGCTGCATTTGAACTTCCGACTCTGCCCGTTTGCACATCCTTTCCGGATGTACAGTCTCTTAGTTCAGACGAGATCAATAGGAAATTTGAGGATTATGTTGTGATGCAATATGGCGATTGCTACGGGGTGTATACTGATGGGTCTAAACTAGAGTCAGGTTCTACATCTGCTGCCGCGTACATTCCGCATTTGAAATTATCCACGGCTTGATTGCGCAATCTTGGTCACTCAATAGTTGATTGGCTTCATGACTTCAACAAAAAGATGGAAGACTTTGTGATCACTTTAATTGATTTATGCATGTGAGATTCAACATTTGAAGTGTACCTGACTTTTCTCTGCTTTTCGGAGCTGCTTGCGCTCTCAAGTACCCCTACAAGCTGTCAGGTTGCGCGGACTTCCGCCGAAGAAATCCATCGACTTTCAAGATCATCCTGGATCCCCCCCTGACGAAGAAGTGTTTTAAAACTCCGAACACGAACTTTCGTGGAAACAGCGAACACTCGCTTGTGTAAGTATTGTGGTGTGTGGTTTTGCGAGTGAATTACTTGTTTTCTTTGTCTTTTTTCCTATTTTCTTGATTTGATTATGTTTTTGGTGCAAATGAAGTTAATTGTAGGGTGGCAAAGAGATTTATTTACTAAAATTAACTCCGTAACGTTGTTATACCAAAATATTCAGATATGACCTAATATGTTAGGTTTAGATGTAATTGATGTTAATTTAATTAAATAAAAAGTGCCTGAACTGACGCTGAACATTTCTAAAATTGTCAAAGTTTAGTTATTTCGACACATATCTCAATAAAATTTCGAAGACATTTCAGTTGTATTTTAGCAATGGTAGCTACTAATATGCTGCTGATAAAATTGCCACAAAAATTTATTTGCACAATCTGTGGCTATTATTATTCATTGTATTTCTTCATAACATTTTTTGGTTGTAGTAGAATACTTTATTTCCCTAATAGTCTAATACTTATATTAGAATCCAGTCCCTAGATTAGAAATTTATTATAAAAAAAATCATCGGGGAAAAATATTTAATTTTTTCGAAACTTATACTCGTAGTTTAAAAAACATAATTACTTCTGATTTTAAAAATTTACATGCACTGTTGACCCAATTAGTTGATACAAAAGCACTAGCTGTATGTAGTCATTTACATATTTGTTAAGAATTTGAATATTTTTGCTTATGGAAAAGCATTGGGAAACACTTATTCTTCATGTTTCTCTTGGTTGTATATTAAAATATGCGTCGTTTTAATGTAGCACTGGTTTTGTGAGTAAGAGCTTCGGAAGCTGTTGTCACGTTCCTCCTTTACGAGCTCCGGAAAGGTATTGTTATGCGCTCTTGCCTGACTTCCGGACACGGCTGGTTTTAAGAGGAAATCTGTAACCGACAGAGCTCAGTACACGGATACGTGCGTACCAGAGTGTTTCCTTACTCCTGCCTTGGTAGTCTAAGCTACTGAAACTGTAGTTTGCAGCTACAGCTAAAAAACCTCATGTTGTGTTGAAAAGAAAGGATACAACATTATTTGGCGACGAAGATTTCGAATCTCCAACATGAATTTGAACTTTAAAAGTGCTCTGAAACCAAGATGGCGTATTCCACAGTTCGCTGTCCTCCATTCGACGTTGAAGTGGAAACAGTGTGTGAAGTCATACAAATATTAAAAAAACAGTGTACAGACTCTCTTCAGAAGGCGGGAAACAATGGCAGTAAGAAAGCTAGCATTTTAGTCAAAGCTTTGCCTGCAAACATCATTAATGATCTACAACGAAGAATTAAACCTACGTTTCTCGCTGATGCCACGCATGATTAACAAGAAGAAAAATTAATCCAGCAATTAGAAATCAAGAAATCGATTGTCGGCGTGTCTGTTACATTTATTAACAAAAAGCAAGGTGTTAATGAATCCATACAAAGTTATGCTAAAACGTTAAATGACTTAGCATCTGCGTCCAACTACGATAATTGCGGTCGTGATCGTCTCTTGAGAGATGCTTTCTTTGCTGGTCTACGTTCATCGCAAATTCTCACTGCAGTTCTACAGAAGGGTGATCGAAAATCGTTCAACGAGTGTGTTGAACATGCAAAACTCATCGAACAGTTAAGTTCCGATGCTCACGATATTATTCGTGAGGATTCATCTCCATCGTTTTTCACAACAGAAAAACTACAGCCGAACTACATATGCATACGTTGCGGTGCTAAGCAGAAGCATCTTGTGAAGAATTGCTATGCTTTGAAATTGAAGTGTAATACATGTGGGAAGATAGGCCACATTTCTAAAGTTTGCAAATCTATGACTGTAGCACGGCCTCCTCCGGCTGAACCTACAAGTGGAAAATTTCACAGAGCCCGCACTTACACGGTGCAGCCAGGAGCCTGAACGGTGCGGTTGTCATGGCAACGTCAGAAGAGAAGATTTTTCAACGCAGAGTTCACGCGAGTCTCTGCAGCGAAAAAACGAAGTCACTCTACAGAAACCTAGGAACGATACTTGTGACTGTAACTCTGTTCATAATTTCTCTGATGTACATAAAAATTACTTGAATGACTCTCATTTTTTAGAACAAACACCACTGTAATTCCCGTTACTAAAAAGCCAACGATATTGAAATGTCATTTAAATGGTAAACCTGTTGAATTTCTTCTTCACAATGGCAGTACTGACTACAGTCTCGACTATTCGTAGAAGGGATGCACTCACTATTGGTGCTGTTAGAAATCCTATGTGTAGTAAAGTGCTCGGATACAGTGGAGGCTCTGTAAATTCGCTTGGTCAATCTTCAGTAATCATTAGTTATAAAGACGTTAGTTTTAATCATAAGTTTCTCATTGTGGAAGATGATAGAATCAACTTACTTGGCCGAGAAATTTGTTCTTAACTTAACGTAAATATTGTCATCCCTGATCAGTGCGACACTATAAACAAAACAGATTCTCACAGTATACCGAGGAGCTTGTTTTCGAAATATGATTCGTACGTGTCATCTGACTCACTGTCTAACGTTAAAGATAACGTTCATCGTGATGTGTTGCCTAATTCAGTTCCTGTATTTTGTAAAGCACGCCCTCTCTTGTAAGACTAAAAGACTGTCAAAACCGAACTGGAGCCCTTGCAGAGTTTGGGTAAAATTTCTAAAGTATATGATAGCCAATGGGCATCTCCTACCGTTAATGTTCTAAAGTCTGACGGCAGCAGTGTAAGAATCTGTGGAGATTTTTCAGCCTCCATTAACAATTGGTTGAATCCCGTTCAATCCGTCCAACCTGTTATTGATGATGTAATTTCTCAAGTCGGCGATGCTAAGTTTTTCTCCAAAATTGATTTGTCAAATGCGTTTCTGCAAATTCCTATGGATAGAGAATCAAAAAAGTTTACGACCATTAACACTTGGGAAGGTCTATTTATGTACAATAACTTGCCTTATGGTTTGCGTGCAAGTCCCGGCATTTTTCAAGCGTTCATGAATAAAACTCTTTCTGGCATCGATAATATCATTGTGTACCAGGATGATATACTCATTTTGACCTCTTCTTATGATTCTCATTTGGAAGTTCTTGACCAAGTCTTGTCTATCCTCAAAAATTCTGGAATTCGCTTAAATCTTTCTGAATGTGCCTTTCTAACTGATCATGTGTTTTACCTAGGGTACGTTTACGATAACAAAGATGTTAACCCTAGTTTCTGAGAAAGTAGATGCAATTCTCAATGCTCCTGTTCCTAAAAACCTCCAACAGTTACAAGCATTCATTGGATTGTGTAATTTCTATGGTCGTTTTGTACCTAACTTTTCTCTTGTCATGCACCCTCTGTATTTGCTACTAAAGAAAGATATTCCCTTCCAGTGGACTCCAGAACGGGATAAAAGTGTTCATATAATCAAGGATATCTTTCGTTCGCATAAACCTCTAAAATTGTTTGATTCCAACCATGAAACTCTTCTTGAAACTGATAATTCTGGCTATAAGGTTGCTGCCGTACTTATGCAACGCGTTGATTCTTCTCATGATTGGTGTCTTGTTCAATTTGCTTCAAAATCTCTGAATAATGCAGAGCGAAACTATTCTAACAACGAAAGAGAGACCCTAAGTGTTGTTTTTGGCTTCGAAAAAATCAATAAATTGCTTCTTGATGCTAAGTTCCTTATTCATAACGATCTAAAACCTCTTTATAAACTTTTTGCACATAACAAAGGCAAACCTCAAGACGTACTGCTCGCATTCAAAGATGGGCTCTTAAACTTTCCCAGTTTGACTATGTTTTCAACTATTCGAAAGGTAAATGCAACGTATATAGCGATTGTCTTAGTAGGCTCCCTCTACCCACAACTGTAACAGAACTAGAATCGTACGAACTGATCTTTGCAGTGAACTCTCGATAAAACTCCTATTACGTATGAAAATATAAAAACTCACACTGATATGGATAGTAAACTATGTCAACTCAAACAATACATAAAGTTTGGCATGCCTCCTAAACCTAATCCCAATTTGCCGAAATTTAAGAACCTGCTTCCTTAGATGACTATCATGAAAGGTTGTAAACTTTATAAAGAAAGGTTTTTAATTCCCAAGTCATAACGTAGTTTAGTTCTTGAAACATTTCATGATGGACATCCTGGCATTTGTGGCATGAAGTCGTTGTCCAGATCTGTTATTTGGTGTCCCGGAATGGATAAAATTATTGAAGACATCGTAAAATGTTGCCCTCAATGCCAATTAAATCGATCAAAACCTAAGTCTAGAATGGCCTACTCCTTCTCGCCCTTTTGAACGTATTCATGTTGATCACTTTTTCTACGAGAATAAAATTGTTTTCATTGTTGTAGATGCATTATCTATATATATTGAATACGAAGTTGTACCATCCACGAGTGTATCAGATACTATTGATGCTTTGAGAATGATTTTCAGCAGAGACAGGTTGTGTGATGTGCTCGTGAGTGATAATGCTTTTCACTTTTCATCTCAAGACTTTAAAGATTTTCTAATTTCTAATGGCATTGAGCACCTCACACCTCCCCCCTATTCTCCAGCCAGCAATGGTCAGGCTGAGAGGGGAGAAGGGGCATCAAAGACCTATTGAAAAAACTCTCTTCTCCCGAATCGTTCAAATCCCGTCTAGCAAAAGCGTCATTTCAATCACATTGTATCCCTCATAGTGTCACAAAAATTACTCCCTCTGTTGCGCTCAACAATCGTAAATTTGTTATTTCCAAAGATAAAGTTAATCCTAAATATTCTGTATCCAGGTCTAAGCCTATGTGTGTAACTTAGTTTGAAATCAGTGATCTTGTTCTTGCTATGAATTAAAGAAATATTCCAAAGTGGCTGAAAGGAATTATTGTTAGTAAAGTTGCTGTTAATATCTTTCAGGTTCAAATCTTAGCATTAAATGTAATCTGGAAGAGACACTCTAATCAGCTGCTTCATTCTTCTGGTAATTTGGGATCTATCAGTCGTAAGGATGCTGAGTTTTCTGTTTTGCAGCCTGTTAGCAGGTTACCTGTAGAAAACGAACCTCGTTAATCAGGTAGAATAACTCAACCTGTTATGTTAATGGATTGTTGAGTTCTTCCTTCCTTTTATCACATATTCATGTAAAGGGATGGAAATTGTTGTATATTAAAATTTGAGTCGTTATAATGTGGCACTGATTTTGTGAGTAAGAGCTATGGAAGCTGTTGTTACGCTCCTCCTTTACGAGCTCCGGAAGCTGTTGTCACGCTCTTCCTTTACGAGCTCCGGAAGCTGTCGTCACGCTCCTCCTTTACGAGCTCGGGAAGGTATTGTTATGAGCTCTTGCCTGACTTCTGGGCACTGCTGGTTTTAAGAGGAAGTCTGTAGCCCACAGAGCTCAGTACACTGATACGTGCGTACCAGAGTGTTTCCGCGGTAGGTTTAGTTTCGTTTAGTTTCGCTCTGTGGAGCCTGAACCAACTTCTAGAATCTTTTAGTTAATAACACATTAAAAAGTATCACTCAAATATAACGAGTTATATCGGTATGTTAATTTTCGTCTTTGATGGCTGGAATGCGCTTGATCAGTTGAGCGCGTTGTAAGGGAGAGTACATGGTAGTCTTCTCCTCCGAACAATTTCTTCCCGCTTCAAACAAAGAAGTTGCGGTAACTAATTTACCGCTATAACTTATTATATACTCATTTTTCCACAAAAAGTGCATAGAAAAAAAGTTGTTTATTTAGATCTTGTTAACTATGTTTAGGCACCAAAATGTAGAATATCGATTATTGCCCTCTTCTTCACATTTGCCAGGAATAATAAAACTGCTTTTGCTATGATGACTATACTGTTTAGAAAAATTAAAAAAATGAAATCCATTCTATAGATAAGTGTTTCTAATCATATTGCAACGTAATGTAGACTTGGCATAATAGCAACTGGTTCCCAAAATAGTACATCTTAATGAAAATTTCTTCACCAAACGGTTCTCATTTTCGTGTTTTTCACACCAAACTACATACTTTGGCGAAAAGAAAACATTAAATTCGATAGGCCTCGAAACCGAAAAGATCCCCAAACTCAACCAACTACAAGATTGTTCGTGAACTTTTCAAACATCTTAAAATAGAAGAAAAATACAAAATTCGTAATGTGCGGCGATTTACATGCTAAACTATAATAGAATTTTCAGCTTCTTCTATATTAAATTTATAAAAACTTCAAAATGCACCTTCAACTTTAGTTAATTGGCTTGATTTTTATTAGCCTGTCACACACATCAAGAAATAGAAATTGGGTCAAACTATATAGGTTTTAGTTGTAAAAGTATAATAATTTTATATCGCTACTGAGTTGAACTATTCATGCTACATAGCTTTCACTTACTGACCATACGTGATTCATTGGGAATTCAAAGTAGTAAATTCAGTTTGCCGGCCTGATTAAACGCTGTTATTCAACAGTTAGCTAACTAATTTACTAGGTGTGGATACGCTCTTTATTTGTTTATTCCTTTACTTTCATGATTTATGACCATTTTCATTATAAAAACGTTTTATTGGAAGGTATTGGTAAAGTATCGGACGGATTTTACCGATTCCGAAACCAGTAAAAATGACCGATACTGCCGATACCGATACATCGGTACATCACTTTACACAACCATACATACGCACTCATACACATACACATTTTTATATATATACACACACTAAGCACACCTACGCATACCGCAAGTTAAGAAGTAGGGGCCACAAATAATTTTGTCGCGCTGAAATCGTTGGTTAGGAAAGGTTTATTCATGAATGTATAAAGAGATTCTAGAATATTGAGGACTGGTTCATTAAAGGCTTTGCATAAGATAGAAAAATTGAACATTTTGAAAGGGTGGTTGGAACTGTTGCTATGGTTTCTCATGGCGGACTGCGGGGGACAAGCAAATGGGCGGCCAGTAATCCGAGAAAATCCTGAATGTTAGCTGTGATGGATAAATAGTTTGGAAGGTAGTGCTTCCAAAGTACAATTGCTAGCAGCAATCACAAACATATGTACAAGTATATATAGCAACTTTCCAGGCACTCATCCTGTCGCTCTCTCCTGTTAAAAAAAGACGATATCTTAAAGGTATTCTTATAATAAACATGAACGTCAACCGCTGTAAAAAAGATTCACACAAGGACTAGAAACTATTCGAAATTCACTGTTCAGGTAACCTAGGAACGGAAGGCCAATAAATATTTTCTGTTTCGGCACGGTCAAAGTTACAGGAGGGGGGGAAATTTTATTATCGAGAAATTTTCTGATTTGATTTAAAAGATATTTAGGATAATGTTAGTCCCAAAAATTTTTTGCAGATATACTAATTCATTGTATAATATTTGGTACGTGCTTGAGACGCAATAGGCCCTTTGCAATAAAATTTTTACACACGATTTAATATAACGTCTGTAGACACAACTAAAATAATTTCTACAAAGACCGGTAAATGTGGGCTTCCCATAAACTGAAGAGATGAACTTAGTATCAGACTTCCTTACCAGGACATCTAAAAAAGGCATTTCACCATTCTGTTCACATTCACAGTGAATTTAATGTTGGGGTGAATGCCATTAATGTACTTAAAAAAAATAATAATACTTTATAAACAAATTGAAAACCCTTGCTCACAATTTTTACAGCATATTTGATGGTATTAATAATCAGTGTGCTTTGTTTAGTCGTAAAGATTTTTTTAACCCTAAAGAAATCGAGTTCTGATTCTGGTTTTTATGTCACAAAACCAGATAGAGGCAACGGTGATGTTCTACTCGATGGGCATGAGTATATTTCCAAAGTTGAACGGCTATTGACTGATCGGGATAAGTTTTGCAAAGTTATCACAGATCCAAAGACTTATTGTAAAGCTCAAAAAAAAGTAAACTACAGGCTTAAGAAGGATGAAGACGCTGGAATTTTACCAAATGAATTAATTTTATGTGTCCAGCCTTGCTAGTGGATCTAAACTGGGAGTATTGTATGGGTTACCCAAAATACATAAGCCTGACATGCCCATGAGACCTGTTCTCTCTGAGTGTAGTACTCCCAGCTCCAAGCTTTGGCAAATTTGGTCCCCATCCTAACTCCATTTAGCACTAGTCCTTATACAGTGGAGAACTCTAGTCATTTCCTTCGTGAACTATCCTGTCTCGACAATACTAATGACCTTTTCATGTGCAGCTTTGATTTTAAATCTTGAATCTTTGTACACAAATTTGCCTTTGGAGGAATCAATCAATATTTTACTGGATAAGATTTTTAAACACTAGCTATTTTATGAATTATGAGACAGCAATTCATGCGTTTCTTGGAAATCTCTCTTAAAGATTCTTATTTTGTGCTCGCTAAGGTGATTTATCAACTAGATGGATTATAGGCATGGGCTCTAACCTGTCTCCTGTCATTGCTAATATGTTTTTGACCCATTTAGAAACAGATTTTCCAGATTCATGCTCGACTGAATTTAAACCTGTTGCTATAGACGGTACTTGGAGATACCTTTCTATTATTTAGATCCCGGGATCAAGCTAATAAATTTTTCAAGTACGTTAATGCCATTTAACCCAACATCAAATTCACTATGGAATGTGAACAGAATGATGAAATACCTTTTGTAGATGTCCTGGTAAGGAAGTCTGATACTAAGTTCATCTCTTCAGTTTGTAGGAAGCCTACAATTACCGGTCTTTGTACAAATTATTTTAGCTATGTCTACAAAGGGAATATTAAATTGTACGTAAAAACTTTATTGCACAGGGCCTATTGCGTCTCAAGCACGTACAAAATATTACACAGTGAATTAGAATGTCTTCAAGAAATGTTTGTGCGCAACAATCATCCAAAATATCATGTTAATCTCATAATCAAAAAATTTCTCAATAATAAAATTTCCTCCCGCCTCCTGTAACTTTGACCCTACCAAAACAGAAAATATTTCTTGGCCTTATGTTCCTAGGTTACCTGAACAGTGAATTTCAAAGAGTTTCTAGTCCTTGTGCGAACCTTTTTACAGCGGTTGATGTTCATGTTTATTATAAGAATACCCTTTAGACATCGTTTTTTTAACAGGAAAGAGCGACAGGATGAGTGCCTGGAAAGTTGTTGTGTATATGTGTATATATGTTTGTGATTGCTGCCAGCAATCGTACGTTGGAAGCACTACCCTCCAAACTATTTATCCATCACAGCCAACATTCAGGATTTTCTCGTATTACTGGCCGCCCATTTGCTTGTCCCACCCAGTCTGCCATGAGAAACAATGGTAACAGTTCCAATCACCCTTTCAAAATGTCAAATTTTTCTATCCTACGCAATGCCTTTAATGAACCAGACCTCAAAATTCTATAATCTCTTTATATATTCATGAATAAACCTTCAATAACTAACGATTTCAGTGCGAAAAAATGATTTGTAGCCCCAACTTCCTAACTTGCGTTATGCTGAGGTGTGCTTAGTGTGTGTGCATGTGTGTGTGTGTGTTTATATATATATAAAAATGTGTATGCGTATGAATGCGTGTGTATGTATGGTTGTGTATGCCTGTACTGTGTTTATTGCCCATACGCTTACGTACGGTGCTTTAGTTGTTAGAAAAGGATTTATTTTTTATATATGGCGTTTTTGCTTTCTAATTTTATTCAGACCATAATCATCTTTTGCATGGCTGAAAATACTTTTTATTTATTCCAGCACTGATGATTAAATAGTTTTATTCCGAAACGGTTGCTTCAATAAATGTTCTCTGTTAGTTCTTTTCACTTTGAGAATAAGATTCCCTAAGAATCGCCCTATAAGTACTACTACTGTAATACTTCTCCATAGAATACAGTTATCTTTATTAAATATTTATATA
Organism: Platorchestia sp. MABIK; assembly: GCA_014220935.1. NCBI lineage: Eukaryota > Metazoa > Arthropoda > Malacostraca > Amphipoda > Talitridae > Platorchestia > Platorchestia sp. MABIK. The sequence continues at coordinate 93,357 of JACJUY010000471.1, read as the reverse complement.
ATTTAATGAAATACATTATACAAACATGATTAATATCTTGGAGAATCTCTAATTTACTTCAGCAATTAAGCTAAAAACTCCACAAATGCTTTTTTTATCACCACACAGCAAATATTTCTTAATCCTAATAATTCTATGTTTCCTTGGTCACTGCAATTTCATTTTTCAGAATTTAGCTCTACATTAGTCATCTGAACAGAGCATCACCTGAAATAAAATTCATAATAACACTCAATTTTATATCCCAATCTAAGTAGGTGAATTTCAATTTATTACGTTCGAAAATCATGTATTATTAAAAATCAAATTAAATATAAGCAGCTATAAGTAATTTTCATCTTATCTTCAATTATAAACTGAGTTTTCTCATTTATGATTGTAACATCATGCTATTTGAATTCTAATTTTCAGATTAAAGAATAATAAGAATCTGATGAATGATTGACACATTCATTCCATGTCCTAGGTGGTGAACAATTTGTTAGATTAGGTTTTAACTACCGAGAAGTAGGAAATCGACTTAAATGGTTGAAAATATTCTTATCCTTGTTATTCAATGTGAAAAAAATAATTCCATGAAACATGTCACATTGTATAATAACCGTTATTTCATACAGACATTACGAAAGAGGAGAAATCTCATTCACTTTGACACATACGTCAATGAAAAATTCACCTACTACCACAAAGGAAAATATCAATGCTACAATTTTGTTACTTAGTATGAACAAATTATAAATTAATATTCCACCACTGAAAAAATATTTTGAATTATTCATAATGGTTGTGCAACTTTTTCTGATATGAATGCACGAACTGATCCTCAAAAATGTTGCAGATTTTGTTCTCACCCCTTCAACCTTGTGCAAATTCCATGACTCCTCAATGATGGACCACAAAAATCGGCGATCCAGAAGGTTATAAGAAATACAGTGTACTCACCTCTGTAACAAAGTCGTCTAGACCTCGTTTCACCACACACTTGAGGTTTGCAGCTTGGACGGAGGTGAGATCGTGAACTTGTCCCTAGTTATCAGCATGATTATTATTATCATAATCATCTTGACCATTACTTCTGAAAGTCACCCAGTGTTACCTGTGCTTGCGGAAGATACTCTCTGTGCAAACGGACGAGTGCTGTGAAGTTCTGTCGGGGCTGCCATCACGGCCCGCGGTTTAGCAAGAAGACGAACATTTCTGTTCCTCTTGTGCTGTCTTCTCTTTTCTCCTCTATTTTGCACTTCTATCTTCTTACTTTTTTCACTTGAGTGTTCTTAATTATTAATGTGTAACCTAGTCATTAATTACTTACCTTAGCTGTCCTCCTCGAGAGGCGATTATTACGATACAGTCATCAAATAATCGCCTCTCGAGGAGGACAGCTGAGGTAAGTTGATAATCGCCTCCCAAGGAGGACAGCAAAGGTAAGTAATTAATCGCCTCTCGAGGACAGCAAAGGGAAGTAATTAATCGCCTCTCGAGGAGGACAGCTTGTTACTATTCATACCGAAACTAAAGCAGAGCATCTTACATTCCTCGGACAAAATTCGTTAATTTTTCGCTCACAATTATTGTTTCATTCTTGAGACCTGTACCATTCGAGTATTTTCGTATAAAAGGTAAATGTATAATACCCTCCATCAAATGCGAAAAATTTATTTCATAAACACAATCATTAAATATTCCTTCTCGGATCCCTTTATTAAAGAATTAAAGATGTTTTTTTTAAATTATAATAGACAAAATATGGAATGTTTGGAGCTATTTTTTCACAAGAATGATATCCAGTGTCTTATTGCATTGATATAACTGCCCTTGACTTCTCCAGTATATTTGCAACTGCTGCAAACTGCAAATTTAAGTATATTCGTGAAAATATAAAACTATGCAACACCCGCATTCGCCTTGGTATGTACAAAGGTTAAAAATTCGCTTTTTTCTACTCTTCCAACGACATAAAACAAGGCCACGAAGCCTTTGCGGACTACGGCAATTGGCGCACAGAAATTAAATGTAAGTTCACGATAAAAGTACATTTTTTAATAATGGATAATTTTCTATTTACTCCCTCCCTATTACATAGACATCTTATCGTGCATCATATTTCATCTCGTGTTTTAATTTGATAAGTAACTTCAAACAGGTTGCTCGAATCCCAGCGAGTACCATCACAATGGTAAGGTCATGACCAATAAATTATCATACATCCTGAGGAAAGATATGTCCATAGCATCTACATATTTTTATGCATCCATGTGGATAAAATATGTTCAGTTCTCGTTGTACTAATTATTTAAACCCCTCAGGTTCACCCCTATCCATCCCTCTTGATGAGGCCAACCCATCCCCTCGTCAAGAACCTCAGATCCTTGGTGCTCCGGTAACCACAGGTTGGTTGCGATACTACTCTCTTATACAAAATCAATCGATTTAGGATATACTTTGCATAAATCTCATGCTCCCGGTGAATCGTTAGCACGTTAAATTGCAATTCTTTTTGCTTTATAAAAGTGGATATAAACGATCGTAATAATACACTATTCTTTTCCACCCCACACATAACCGATTCCGTCATTACCAACACCTTTTCTACACACAAGAAAGAAAGAAAAGAAAACATTTACTTCCAATAAAGTACAAACATGAACTGTCGATACATTGGTTTTTAAAACACCTCTACCTTAACATCCTTAACTGATAATAACACATTGGTATCGTGATACCCGTGTAAAATTTTGAAACAAAAATGATTGACTGAAAAGCACAACAAAAATGAGTTCCCTTCCTTGCCTAATCTGATTTTTACAGTGCATTTAAATATATGCAACTAAGAGAACACGATCTTCGCGACGCTCATTTGAAAAACACTCTCATTAGTGCGCACATGTATTGAAAATAAAAGCGAAAAACGCATTCAAATACCTTAGCATAGAGACCCTTAATTGCTATTCATACATGATTATTGTAATACCCATGTTAAGTGTTGAAACAAATGATTTTGATCCTTTATTGTTATTTATACATGGTTATGGTGATACCCATGATAATTCTTCAAACAGGATTTGAAGAAAAGCACAAAAAAATGCGTTCCTCTTCGTTGCGGTAGTCAGATTTTGGCAATGCATTTAAATACAAGTGACTAAGAAAAGCATAATTCATATGACGCATTGCTGAAAAACCCTCTCGTTCGTGCGTACTCGTGTTGAAAATATGGGCATATGAACATAGGAGCTAGTGATACGAGCGTGAGGGATTGATGTTAGAGGTAAAAATGAACAGATTTGATTTATTTTGCGTTAGGAACTATGAGGTCGACAATCGGGATTTTGGATAATTTTTCACACTGACGCATCATACAGTGTGCCAAGTGGTGAGCTCGGAAAAAATATAGTATTCACCATAACAAAACCGAAAATGATTATGATATTTCTCACTTACGCTAATAGTACTGGCGCAAAGAGTTCATCGGAGTTAAAGACATGAAAAGTATTGTTGTACATTGCTCGCCGTAACATTTCCAACATAGGTGGAACCGTACAAAAAGTTAACTATCCATAATAGTGTTGTCATAATGTATTCGCGATCGAGAGTATGAAGGTAAGAGTTTTCCACACAAAGCTACCGAGAGCAGTTTGAGACTAGAATGAGAAGATTAAAAAGTGCTGTTCTTTAAAGTTATGACATTCGTCGAATCCGTGGCCTTTTTAAAAATGTTTTAGTAAGAACGAAAAAAGGGAAAGAAGATGCTAAAAAACGCAGGATTTTCGTTGCTGGACATAAGCTTCCAGGATGATGAGTTGAGCCACAATCCTCATGCACCTGCTATTCTGACCATGAATGAAGATGCGGAAATGTTATGTAAGTTTTTCCTCCGGTCCTTCATTAACCTGAACCACATGTTTCATATATACAGCTATCGTTCAATAACTCGTCGTTTAAAACTTCTTTAAATTTAATAATTCAATGCTAATGATGATGTGATAACTTCATGCTTATTATAATGCGCAAATAACTTCATTAAATTCTTCATTGTTTCAATGACCGGAGCGTTCCCTTCATGTTAACGTTCATTTCTACTGTTCTTGGAATGGCTTACACTTCTTCGTTCAAATTATGCATTAACACTACTGTCACGCTTAACTCTCATTTTTATTTATCGTAATTACACTTAGTCATTACCCATTTTACTTCATATTTGCAATCACGTACGGTGTTCGCATAATTGTATCAAGCCATCATAATTTTATTAAGCACGAGTTTATCAGCTTAGTTTTAAGCTTGAGATCAGACCAATAATTTGAAGAGACCGGGAATTTAGATCAATCCTCAAGCAGTGCTTAGAATCCCGGAAGGCAACTTGGACGTTGCGATCGACGGGGCTCAAACACTTGAATTAGTAATTAGTGCAACTCGGATCACGAACAATAACACTTTCAAATCGTGTGTAACTGCGTCTTAAATTCATTAAGCAATTCCCTTTTAGCTCCGCGATCATTTCTGTTCTACATTCAATAACATTATGACGTAAATTAACATCACTCACTTTACCTAATTTCTTTTCAAGTTCCTTTCATTCCTACTATTTACTATTCTACTTGTAGATAAATAATCCCTCTCAGTTGGCGTTTGCGTAATATCTAAACATATTCATTTTTCAAAGGCGTGAACCACGAGGTTTGAACGACCCTCAAACTCCACATCCAGAAGCGGCGGGGAGCCCGGCTGCCTTTGTCGACGACGAGCAACTAGGTAAGTGCCGACGAAACACTGATGTAACGTTATGCACACACATCAATTTCTCTAGCATTTAAAATAAAACACGTAAGGAACTACAGCCATTAAATCTTGAATGACTTTTCCATTTCTAATACAATTTTTCCAGACTCAAAATACGGGTTTACGATATGTGGCCCTTGAAGGTTTACGATATGTGACCCTCTCCGCGGTCGCACTACATTCACCGAATAAGCTAAATAAATAAAAATGATAGCAAAGACAGCCGATTTAAAAATCATTTTAATTAGTGAACGTTTCGGCTACAA
>JACJUY010000471.1:41481-87562 GCA_014220935.1 Platorchestia sp. MABIK | reverse complement strand
CAATTATCTTTTACAGGTGTTGATAATGGCTTGAGCTTGTAGCCGAAACGTTCACTAATTAAAATGATTGTTAATTCGGCTGTCTTTGCTATCATTTTTATTTTGAAACTTGCACGAGTGCTCCAACCTAACTTAATCATAAGCTAAATAGTGCAACATTACTCCAGAATTGAACATAATGAGCATACGCAACTGAAACAACACGATTTCCCTTATGACTACGAACATCGTCATCAACTACTTACTTCCAGAATCGACAATGTTGCATCGTACAACACGGCTACAGTACTTGTTACCAGGGATAGGATCCTATCTCATGCTCGTCCTCGCTCTCCTAAACTAGATCACAATCGCAACCGCATCGTGAAGGTAGCATTAGTTACAAACTTCTGACATCCTTATCATAACAACAAACATCAAGCAATGTTTCTTTCGGGGTGAACCTGAATAATCGTGATATATTATCACTACAATAACATATTTATGTAGACCTACATTATACTACGTTACATGCGCATCACTTCCATTTTATTGCAGATTTCGAGCACGGAAGTGTGTGACGGAAATTCCGCACGAGTTGCAACAACAGTCGTTGGATCGGCTCCGAGGCATCTCTTTATCAGAGACATCTAAGCGTAAGTTCACTTAGTTTAAATTTATGAATCTATTTTTTACTTCTTGTTCTAACTATACTCAATAGTTTTTGCAAACGGAGATTTTATCTTTGCGTCTCTAACATATGAACTTGTCATCCGCCATCTTAATTCCCAAATTTACATTCATAGAAAATTCTAAATATTTACTTGCGCGTTCATTTGTGTACAAATCTTTTTAAATTAGGGGACCGTCTACCCAAGAAAGAAATCAGTCATTTCCCGACGGATTTTTCTGAAATTTTCCCAATACGTGTAAAATCATGCACCAATTTTTGTTTTCAGTGTTGTTTTTATAATTTGATTGTAAAATTGATTTTCTTCGGATAAAGGGATAAAAATGGATGTTCCGAAACTGATACTCTTACAATTTTGAAGGCACAAAACTGACATCATGGTTTATAGATAGCTAAATGTATTACCTAAAGAAACATTGCAGCGTAATTGCGACTTTGATTCGTTGAATTTTTGTAATATTTATTTCAAAAATTGCTCTCCTCTCAAATTTTTTTGTTTATTTCTCATACAATTTTTTTAACGAATCTTTCTTCAAAAATCTACTCAAATGCATCTGTAGTTCTTTTAAAGCCCTATCGAATGATATGACTGCCATTCATGCACCTCAAAACCTAGGAGGAGTAGCATTTTCAACAACAATAAGTTCAAGTTTTCAGGAGAGCCTGAGACTCGTCACCTGTAAGGCGCTGCGATTAATGACGCAAGTAACTGGTCTTTCGCTAGCTGTAGCGGATGAACGAACACATTTATAAGGCAGCAAAACAGATCGTAAGGTTCTAAAAAAAATTCTGTTTAGCATGAGCTAAACAAGACAGAATTGATAAGTTAACCGTCGCATTTTTTGGGTAGACAGTTTCCTAAATCATTCCATGATTTATTCCGTTTAATAAGGACATTTACTTAACTTCACTAAATAATATCATTCCGTTTTGGTAACTCTATGGTTAGGTCATGCTCGTATGTATTCCCATATTTATTATAACACTCATCAAAACGTCTAACTTGTCATACTTCCTTCCATGACAGAGCCCCAACATCCGTGTCCGTTTTGTTCCTGCCTATCCACAAGACTGGGGACGTCACGTGTAGAGAAAACAAGTGAAGTACAATCCTTGGCCAAGTTAAAAACGTTTTCAACTTACGATTGTCCACTGTCCTATTCTTCAACTCTTACGTCAACTGAACAGTTGTTCTAACCCTGAACACAGTGTTTCAAATTACAATAAAGAATTAACCAGTGTGTGATTAAAAAAGATAAAAGGGGGCAAAGTCCTGTACCTCCATGGCCGTTCAGTGTTTCCGGATACATTATACTTTTCAACTGAAATGCGTGTGAACAGGTGTGTTAATGAAAAAGTACATGTCAACCTAATATGCGAACGATTCGCATGGCTGAGTACCTTGCGAGCAGTATCAATCACTTAATTAAGGGTAGACGTTGTAACATATTCCAGATTTCAATGCTTTATTTTGAATTTCGATTTACTGAAGTGTTGGGTTGTTTCATTGCAACGGCAGATAACTGTTCATTAGCATGCACGTTAACTGATGGGAAAACAAAGTCGGCCAGCTTCACAGAATATACGACTGATCCGCATGGCTGAGCACCTAACGAATAGTAATCATCACTTATTTTAAGTTTGTCTGCTTCAAAAGGCCAAAGGAATAAATTTGAGGATTAATTTTAAAGACGCATGGGTTCTGGCTAAACTATGTTGAGGGTGTCTAAACGCTATTTTCATTTCATGATTAAAAACTTCATTCGATCTCTGTTATGATTATTGATCTCGATTTAATGGCTAAAGTTGCTGCGCGTACTGCTTTCCCCTCTCATTCATTTGATGCGGTTTATGTTCATTTGTAGTTTCTTCTCCTATGAATTGACAAATACGCATTGAAATTATAGCAATCTAGTCTGACGTTATTGTCTTGGACGTAAATTCTACTTTTTATATTTCAGCTTCAAATGCAAAGACATCTGTGTTTGTAAAGGACTAAAACGTAACCTGCTGAAAAGGATTTGAATAATTCCAAAGTTTGATCCCTAAAATGGATATTAAATCGTAAAACTATTATTTATTTATGGCGGATAACTTTGAATGGGATATCGCTCCCATAGTAGCTAAAACTAAAGGGAATATGCCAAGATTTGTTTTTTACAGGAGTTAGTTAATTAGAACGGTTATACTCTTGCTGTTCAGTTTTGTGCCATTTAAGTTTCAAATTAATTGCCTCTTTATGCGCAACCTCTGTTACTGTATTGAGTTTATTATTATTATTCCTGTGTATAGTTTTCAACAGATTTTAATAATGTAGTACTGTTATGTGCTAGATGCTCTTTGAAGATCATATATACATCTATTTTAATGCTCTAGAACGTCTCTGATTTCGTTTCTTGAATTTCAACTTCACCAATTCTAATACGTGGACGAAATGCATTTCTCTTCTATTGGAAAATAATGCATTTAGTTTGATCGCTATTGAGACTTATTTTCTTAACGTAAACCATTATTATTAATTATAGTCAGGAAAAGAGACCGCGAACATTTGAATGTACGCATGCTGAAAACTGGTGTCTGGCTTTCTCTCGTGAGCCATACGACATTACCTTCACGGGTATACTACATCTCTGGTACCCTTGCTATGCTTCCGATTTTTACGCTTATTATAAATTCTATGTATGCTTGCTGTCTTTGAACAAAACGTAATTTCTCGATCTAGGCCTCCTATCGCGACCAGTAATTGTTTTTTATGCTCATTCCTGTTTTCTGTAAACGGAGTCTTTCTAATATTGTTCATCACATTCAGGCGGATTTATCAAGATAAATATAACTCGGAATAAAATAACCAGTTTCAGGGTTGCCACATCCTTGCCAAATCCTTGAATTGTCCTTGTATGAATGAAAATGTCCTTGTAAAATGAAATGTCCTTGCCATGTCCTTGTAGAAATCAATTTTTGTCCTTGCCACGTCCTTGTGAAATTTCATTTGTGTCATTGTTGTGCCCTTATTTATTAATTCAATGTATTCTGTGAAAAAATTAATTTGTTAGCCAGCTATATTTGGCCAATTCTGTGCAGGGAATGAGAGATTCGCTCTTGTTTGGGGATAAAGTAATAGCATTCCCCCACATCCCAGCTATTTTCTTTCTTAAGTTCTGTTATGTAGTGTTGATTTCATTCGCAGTGACTGTTTAGTGTTAATGCTTTAAGTCTTTTTTATTTTTGTCCTCATGTCATATTTGAAATGAATTATTCTGCTATGACAATGAATTTTCTATATCTGTTGAAATATAATTTAAAATAACTTTGGAATCATACAAATCTAATATTCTTTCTTTTTTTGGAGATATTTTTGATTTGTTAGTCTCAATTCTAGATTAAGAATATTTTCAGTTACTCCTAATAGGCCATGGGACCCATCAAGAGAGAGAATCGGTTCAATGAAGACTGGCTTCGGAAAACTGAATTGAAACCATGGCTTGCAAGACACAAAACCTCTGTTTTGCATGCTTTCTGCACTGTGTGTAAAGTTGACATTCATTACGGTAGTATGAGGCTAGGTGCTGTACAAAGCCATGCAAAAGGTAAGAAGCACTTGGCTCGCCTGACTCCACATTGTGAATCAATCAAAGGATGGTTTGAACCTACGAAATCAACAGCACAGTCAACTCTCTCATAACCTTCACCTTCAGTGCCATCAACTTCACAGCCTGATTCTGCAAAAACACCATCTTCCTCAAACACCAACCTAGTTTTGGTCAATTGTAACTCTTCAACTTCAACAGAAATCCAATCTTCTCTTTCTTCATTTGTTAACCAAGAAGATATGTTGAAATCAGAAATTAGGTGGGCATTGCATATTACAATGTTTCATCACTCACATTCTTCCAGTCAATCAGCTAATGAACTTTTCAGACATATGTTCCAAGACTCTGAAATTGTTGAAAGATTCACATGTGGTAGAACCAAACTGTCATATTTAACAACATTTGATCTAGCCCCATCCTTCTCTGATGAATTGTCAGCTAAGTTGAAAGATTCGTCAAACTTTGTTCTTCTTTTTGATGAATCTTTCAATCGCGTCACAGAAGATGAGCAGATTAATGTCCATGTTCGTTTTTGGGATTCAGAAAAACAATGCGTTGAAACACGGTACCTGAAATCTGAGTTTTTAGGCCATTGTAATGCTGCTGAACTTCTGAAGAAACTCCACGAAGCTACAGAAAACTTGAATGACCAAAACATTTTTAAATTTCAATGGATGGCCCTAATGTGAACCACAAGCTTCATCGCGACCATGTTGCAGCAAGGAAGGAGACGTATTCAGAAGCACCAGATATTTTGGATATTGGAAGCTGTGGATTGCATGTGATCCATGGAGCCTTCAAGACTCGAGCAAATGCAAGTAGATGGAATATTGATCAGCTATTGAGGTCATTATGGTGGCTATTTTCCGACTCTCCTGCAAGACGAGCTGATTATACATCCATTCCCAAGTTGGATGTTTTTCCACTTCAGTTCTGTGCGATTCGGTGGATAGAAGACGATCCTGTGGCACAGAGAGCTGTAAAAATTCAGGTAAATATTTACAAGTGTGTAAATTCTATCTCTAGTGGACCCAAGTCAAAAATTCCTAAGTGTTCCTCATGGACATATGTAGCAAAAGCTGTGAATGATAAGCTGACACTGTCTAAGCTGCAAGCATTTATTCATGCAGCCAATTACTTGTCTCCATTTCTTGACAGGTTTCAAACTGATAAGCCAATGGTCCTTTTCCTTGCAGCAGAATTGCCCAAGGTACTGACGAACATAATGGAAAAGTTTGTCCTCCAGAAAGTAATGACTGAATCTAGTGACTAGTCTTGTCTGTCAAATATTGACCTTAATGATGAGAAGGTGAGAAGGTACTAAAACAATCGAAACATATTAGTATTGGGTTCCAAACCAGAGAGGCCCTAAAAGCTGTTGAAGTTAGCGAAGTCCAGGAGATTGAGTTCAAGCATCAGTGCAAACAATTCTGCAGAAAAATTATTCAAATGGTTATTGAGAGAAGTCCCTTGAAATATTCACTAGCTCGAAATATGGATGTTCTTGATCCTAAAACTATTGCAACAGCTACAGATTCAAAGCAGCATGTCATTTTTGAAAAATTGTTATCAACAATGAAAAATTGTAAACATGTCAGATCAGCAGATTGTGATGCACTTGTTGAGGAACATAAATGCTTTGTGAAGTATGTCCAGGTTGAACATTTAGATGATTTCAAAGAGTATGATCTGGTAAACAGTCTTCGCTTGGACTACTTCTTTGCTAAATACATGCAAAATAAGCCTCAGTATGCCAAATTGTGGGGATTCGTAAGGAAGCTTCTGCTTCTTTCACATGGACAGGCTTCGGTTGAACGTGGCTTCAGCGTAAATAAGGATGTTCTTGCATGTAACATGTCGAAAAAAACACTGGCTGCACATAGAATGGTGACTAACTCAGTTCGCTCAGAATTGGGCCCAGGCAATTTTTTGAATGTTTGGGATGTGAAATTTACCAAAAGCATGCTAGCAAGCTGTAAAGCAGCAAGAATGAGGTACTCCCTCTACCAAGAAGAGCAGGCGAAGCAAAAGAACACGACCGAACAGCTTAGGAAAAAGCCTAATCTCCTAGAAAAAATAGAAGCCTCAAAATCTAAAAAGACGAGGCTTGAAAGTACACTTAAACGACTTATTCAGGAGGCAAAGATTTGGCAGTGAAAGCTCAAGTAGAAGGAGATCTGTCACTCCTTGCTTCTTCAAACTCTTCCCGAGCTAAAGCTAAGACTGCGGAAGAAATTGATACAGAAGATAGCAAGATCAAAGGACTTAAAGAAAAGCGTAAAACTGTGGAAGGTCGGATTAAGTAAAATAACATTGCACTAGGTAGTCTAATAGACATGTAGAGTGGAGAATTCCTATTTCTCTCTGAAGATGAATTTGTTTTCATTTTATTTTTTGAAGGATCTATGTAGCTAATATTTCATATTTTCGTAATGATCATTTACGTTTTTCACATTTGACTCTCTATTGTTCTCCATATCATTATGTCATGTTGTTCAGCTTAATTAAGATGCAATGGAAAAAATATGTGCCATTCCCAATCCAAACAAAGATCTTACTATGGTTATTTTTACACATATAATATTCATGAATAGTTCTATTTTTATTAACCCTACAATAATTTTTATTTAGAAATTTTTATGAAATTTTAAATCTGAACAGCAAAGTAAATAGTTAAGATATTTGTTCATTCGGCAATATGGTAATGGTTATCATTTAAAAAAATCCAGAATTTTTATTTGAACCCCCTAAAAAATGTCCTTTCATTTCAAATATTTGTCCATGAAATATCCTTGAATTGTCCTTGTATAAAATTTTTCGAACTCTGTGGCAGCCCTGAGTTTGCTTCATTTTCCTGAGAGGTAAATTGAGTTCAACATTTATAGGTTTATTAACTCAAAATCGTGCTATTAGTCCATCATGCGATAGTTAACGTTGCGTGCTTTGTTGTGTATAAAACCGTAACCAAAAGTTAAAAGTGATGTTAATTACACCCTGATAATACACCCAGAAATTGCTAAACACATCACTTGAATATTATTACAAAAATATAATAAATTACTGAAATACATGATCTATGAAACATCCAGTATGAGAAAATAGAAGTAGTGAGCATATTCTCTTGGATATTTCATCCACGATAAGAAAACCGAAAGCCTGAAAGCTTATAAATCCTACTAAAGAATTCCTTCGAACTCCTTTGCTATACGTTTGAATTGAAGTAGAAAAAATTCGAAATACTCCATTGAAACTCCGTCGAAAATTATTTTCAAGAATAACACTACACTACGATGTGAAACTAATTGGAATTTGGATGAGTATGCGCGTGAAGTACATTAGTAATCCAATATTTATGTAGCGTAGTAATTTATTGGAGACTGGAAATGACATCCTTTTTCCCTCTTAAATATCATGTCATCTCTAAGATTAATAAAAAAATCCTCATCATACTTTTATGAAAATAAATAGTTTTTCCCTCAATTTAATAATGAACTCTGTTACGGCTATTGAATGTACACCTCCTATTGTATCTTTATCAATAAAAGACCTTTACGTCATATTAAGAAACTCTTAAAATCACTGCGGCTCTAATACATCTCATGTACAACCAATTTTTGTAATCAAACGTTATTTTTCTGTTACTAAAACTTTAGGTGTACCACTACATAGGAATTTTAGGAGTAAATCCGAGAGTTAAGATGTGAATTTGAGCGTTGTTTTCCATCACTTGTTCATCTTTAGGTATATGTCATTTACGGAGATATCAGAAGAGGACATTAATAGGTAGACATTGTTGTGAAGGAAAATAATGACAATAATAATATTAAACTCAGTTAACGACAACTTCGGTCAGAGACTATTTAGTCGTCGCTTTGGTATTTCTACCAAAGATGCTTATCATAGTTACGAGATGACACTTTTACTGAACTTCTCAGTAGCATTTTTCTTCTCCCCCCGCTTTCAATACACATTCACTTTACACATCGCTCGTCTCGGTTAAGCTGAGGCGTTCTAACGCAAGGGTCAAGTAGCAGCGGCAACATGGTAGGTCTGCCTGTGCTACGGCAGCTCAGACTACGTCGGGCCGATGCCCTCACACATTCAATCACAGACTCACTATATGACCACATAGATAGTATTACATGGGTATCGGCGGGTAATTACCAAAACTAGTACCAATCGGCGGGTAATAACCAATAATAGTATCAAAAAATGGTTGGAAAAATCATAAAGTGAGCTTTGCTGGGTTTTTACCTACATAAGGGTATCATCCGTTCATTCAGATCAACGTAATCATCAGTAACATGGGTTTGCTAGCGCCAGTTACTCAAATTACATTGCACCAAAGTTCACATGATTTAATAAGCATCAGATTTTTCCATTTTACCACAACAGATTAACATAAAAATCATTTGAACATCAAAATTTTATGACCACCAAGATTTTAATTACAAATCAAGATTTTATCTCCGCATTACAGCTTTGTACATACGAGCACGTTCGAACGCACTGGCCAGCCAAACTCCTTAGGGGGTTTCAGCTGCACACCCATTTATGACCGGACGCCTTACCTGCGCTGAAACCCCCCGAGGTACCAACGCACCGCGCCCGGCCACAAACCATTATTCGACCACCACAGTTGCTTCGAAAGCGACTTACCTGTGAGACCAAGAATTGTTCATCTCAAGAGACAAGGACGCTTTAGAAAGCCATTTATCACAGCAATGAGAGTTGACAGAGTAATATCGTCGAATATTTTGTGAGAAGCAGTAGTTGGGACCCCAAAGCGGGGGCTCCAGCTGCCCGCCCTCACTTTGGCCGAGCGCTTGACCCATGCTGGAACCCCCTCTCAACCGAGAGTCGAGGATTTCAGCACAGTGCGCTCGGCCATCATCCTCATGAAAGTTCAGTATGAGTATACATTTCAATTAGATGAAATGCCTAGCTTTCGACCAGCCCAGAGTCAAGCCACGCCGATTTTTGAATTCAAATTTTAAAGGTGATGCCCGCTATGTCTGGACAGTTTCCACTCGCTCTCAGTCACCTTTAAATATTTCCTCCTTAACAAACTCAAGCACTATACGGATAGGTCTTCCGTCACGTAGCAAATTCTTTGCGTTAGCATTCCCTACGCCTCTAGGACTCAGTATTCGGTCTCTTGTCAGCTGCAGCGAAATACTTTCCTCCAGAATATGTTTCACTGTTAGGATCTCTACTCCACACCACCCGCACATGGGTCTCTGTCCAAGTGCCTCCGGGTCCAAGAGATTGCTGTGAGTTAAAGCTGTGTGTTGTAGTCGCAATCTGTTGATAAGGACTTCTTCCTGTCGGTTTACTAACTTGTGGCTGCATTTCTTCCACCTTCCAGGGCTGGGTTTTATTGTTCTCAAGTCTCCCTGTTCCTGCTGCCATTCCAGGTTCCATATCTTCCTGATAACCGGGAACCAGTCGCTGTTCGGAATCAGCCCAAATTCAGCGGGTCATGCTGCTGCTGCCTTCACCGTTTGGTCTGCACGTTCATTTTCGGCTACGCCACGTGTGCTGGAACCCAACTGATCGTTATATTCTTCCCATCCGAAATAATTTGGTGCATCTCTAGTATTACCTTATTCAAAAGTTGATTATTTTCAGTGGAGCTGTAAGATTATTTGTATTGCGCTCATGGAGTCGCTGCATATTACAAAATCCTGGAATAGAGTTCTCTTGATGATATCTAAGGCGAGTTTGATGGTATGCAGTTCGGCGGTCATAACACTTGCCACGACTGGGAGAGAGACCCTTCTGATGATATCGCCCATCATGGCCGCTGCTCCAACTCCTGTCGGTGACTTGGATCCGTCAGTGTAGATGATTTAATTTTTTTTAAGTCTATTCATATTATCTCTGTGAATCTTCCTTAGGGTGGATGGATCTATTTCTTCTTTTTTTTGTACTTGTCATGTGCTGTTCAACACTCGGTCTTCTCAGAATCTACGAAAATGTAGTAGGCGTAAAGCACAGTTGTACTGGCTGAGTCCCAAGATCATACTGAGTTATAGCCTGACGAATTCTCTGTATAACTTGTTCCAATGTGCACTTGTTCGAGGTTAGAGTTATTGACGCAGCAGTATGCTGGGTTGAGAAATTGGCATTTGAGCTTGAAGAAATATCGAAGTAGCACGTCCCTTCTTATGATCTCCAGTTTTGGTTTGTTGCAGATGATGTGGAGGTTCACTATTGGTGTCGTTTTAAATGCGCCCGTGCTGATACGCATTACCTCGTTTGTTACAAGTTCCCTCAGTGTCGCTGCACTGACCGAGCCATCGACTATGCTTCCATAATCGATTTTTGAGCGGATGAGTGATCTATATAACCTCATTAAAAATTCCTGATCTGCACCCCAAGTATAAGCAGACACTGATTTCATCAGTTTCAATTCACTTCTACATTTTGCCTTTGTCTTATGAATATGGGTTATTCAGTTGAGTTTTTGATCCCAGTGAAGACCAAGAAGTTGAACATTTTCAACGGTTGGTATTGTCTCACCTTCCAATTGCAGCGTTGGAATCAGTGCAGGCTCGGCAGGCTCGTTCCCTTTGTAAAATTGCATTGCTGTTGTCTTCGTCTAGGAGAATTTGAATTCATTGAGCATTGCCCATTGAGTGACACTATCTATTATTGATTGTAACTTTGTTTGAACTTGGCTTTGTCATAGTCTGCATGCGCGACGAAGAGGTCGTCCACGAACAGAGAACTGAACACTTCAGCCGGAATCACTTCTGCCAATGAATTTATCTTTATGTCGAAGAGCGTGACACTCAAGGTGCTACCCTGGGACGTTCCAGTTGCAAGATCTTTCCCCGATGACATTTATTCATTTAGTTTTACGCGGAATGTTCTATTTATCAGGAATTCCCCAACGAATTCTGGTAACCGTCGTCTCAAACCTGCCACTGCCAGATGCTTCATAATACGGTAGCGCCACGTCGTACCATACGCTTTCTCCAAGTCAAAAAATACCCCCATGACAAATTTATCATTAGCCAGAGATTGCCGGATGAACTTATCAAATCACACAAGATGATCTATTGTAGCCTGGTGTCTTCTGAACCCACATTGTATGTCAGAAAAGATTTTATTGTTTTCAAAATATTCCATAAATCTTCTGTTCATCATTTTTTCGTATGTTTTACATAAGCAGCTAGTCAATGATATAGGTCTATAATTCTTTGGATTAGTGTGGTCTTTGCCAGGTTTCGGGACAGGGATTATTGTGGCTTGTTTCCACGGTTAGTAGACATTTTCTGATTTCCAGTTTGTTGTAAACTTTTAGCAGGTATTGGTGACCGTTGGGCGGCACCATTTTGATCATTAGGTTACTGATATTTTCCGGTCTAGGTGTCGTTTCTTGTTGCTCTTGATAGCAGATGACAGTTCGTGCATGGTGAAAGGTATATTAAACAGTTCGTTGTTGTCGCTCGTGAAGTCGATGGGAATCTGTTCAATACGTTGCTTATACTGTAAAAGTTGATTTGAATAGTAGCTGTTGCTGGATATCGTCTTGAAAGTGTCTGCTAGTTTCTCTGTGGTAGCCTTAAGGGACGAAAAATTAATTCCCTCCTCGCTTAGCATCCTTTTCTGTCTCTTTGCTCTTTCACGAATTCTGTTTACTCTTTCCCATTCAGAGCTGCTCGGCGTGTTGATGCTGAGAGTTGAGACGTATTCCCTCCAGCTGCTCTGCTTTGCCTCTTTAAAGGTCCTCGCTGCCACTGCCCTCGCACTTTTCCGTTGTACTTTGTCTTCCATTAGTCCCGTTCTCTTAAATATTCTGTAGCGCTTTTGCCTTTCTCGCCAGGCTACATTGCAGTCTTCTATCCACCATGGCTTTGGATAATATTGTCTTTTCTTATACCTAGGCACCCACTTTTCAGCAGCGCAGCTACACCTCTCGTAAAGCAGGGCTACCGCTGCTTCTGGATGATCCGGTATTTTGAGTTCATGGACATTTCTCCACGTTTCGTCTTCACGATATTGTTTCCATTTGCCTTTCCTGAAGCTCCATTCCTCCGTCTCCGTACGTCCGTCTGCCTGTTGCACTAACAGTCAGCGTGATTGGAAGATGGTCACTGCCAAGAACTGATGGGAGCACGATAAATTTCAGATCCGGCGTAATATCAGGAGTGATCACGGTAAGATCAATCATCGTTCCTGAAATATGGGTAGCTGAGTTGTTTATAAGGTTGAGGCTGCTTTGTGTAAGGAAATCTTGTACCAATCGTCCTCTTCGGTCTATGGTACCATTGCCCCAGTCGCTGTGATGGGCATTGAAATCCCCCATCAGAATGATGGGTTTTGGCATTGCTTTAATTGTGTCAAATTATTATTTCTGGTTTACATTCGTTTTTGGTGGCAGATATAGGGATGCTACTGTGATAACTTTATACTGATTGAGGCACACTCTTGCAGTTATAATTTGAGCCTGAGAATGGATTTCAATTTCTTGGGTCGGTCCTGCTGAGTGTAAATAGAGTGCTACCCCTCCATGGAACCTGTGGTTGTAATGGCCTTGTTTACACTTTACAGAGACTGTTGTATCCTCGTATTGGTGACACAAAATCGTTCCCATAGAACGTTTCCTGGACTGCTATCATCGCTGGCTCGTGCGTATTGACGAGGTTGATCAAGTCTTCCTTAGATGTTGCCATACCCTGTAGGTTCCATTGTATGAACTTTATTTCATCTCCCGCCACCACCTCGACTTGCGTTTACTTTCACTAGCATTATGACCGGACTTCCTTTTTTCTTCTCGGTCTCTTGAAGATCTCCGTCTGTAATTTTCCCTTCAACTTCAGAGTCTTGTGACGCGGTGCGGAGGTGAACAGACGCTCCGCGTGAACGCGGCGTCAAACATTTCAAAATGTGAAGGAACGAAATGTCCCCAAAACCCCAAACTCGAACTGAGTATCCGTGAATGTGCTTGCTACCTCATTGAATAGTGAAACTAGAAAACAGTCATCAAATACATTCAGTTGTGATCAATTTTATCTTGCAAAAAGCAGACAGGTGCTTTCTGTAAACTCTGTCTCCACTCGAAGTTTGTGTAGCCCTCAGTGCCGCCTCCCTCCGTGGTCAACCGCAACACCCCCTCCTCCCTCTTTCCGCATCCTCTTGTCACCCCCACTGACGTGAAATAAAACCAATATACCATGAATACTAGCGTGGAAACAAAAAAGACCCGATGCAGTAGCACAGCTGAATTTTGTGAAGACTAACATAAAATTCAGTGATAAATTATGTGCAATTTTCATCTGTTATTGCAAAAAAAATTATACTGAATGTCTATGACGCTCAATTTTTGACATTTAATCCACAAAATTGTGTTCAAATTACTTTACCAGTAAGTAACTTTGTCCTTTCATTGAAAATTTTTTGGTGAAATAGTGACGTAGAACGTGAAAGAGGGAAAACAATTTCTGTAAAGGTGAAACGTTGTGAAACTGAGTGAGCAAAGTGTGAAATCCTGTACAGGCCAGAAACAATAGACCTCGATGAGGGCCCTATTTCGCCAAGCCTGCGCCCACACTCCTTCCTCCTCCCCATCCCACCCTCTCCTCCACACCTCCAAACTCCTCCCAAGCCAATGTGGTCAAATGCATGCAGCGCAGCCTGGCTAGCATACGATGTCCTTCTTCCTTGACCATCAAAAGGCGATGGTTTTGTGTGTTTCTGAGCCTAATTTCTTTTCATTACCTGGCAGTTTTTGTTCATCTCATTTTAAAGGCGATGTCTCCTATTTTTCTACCCTTTACGAGCAGCATTTCAAAGACCCAATGCAGTAGCAAACTGGAATGCTGTGAAGAATAACGTAAAATACAGTGATAAATTCCATGCACTTTTTATCAGTCATGGCAAAAAAATTTATGTTGAGTGTTTATGACGTGCAATTTCAACTTTTACCCCCAATAGTGCGTTCAAATTACTTTACCAACAAATAACTCTGTTCTGTTTATTGAGAACTTTTGGTGAAATAGTGAAGTAAAAAGTGGAGGAGAGAAAACAAATTTTGTAAATGTGAAACGTTGGGAAACTAAGTAAGTAAAATGTGAACTCTTGCACAGGTCTGAAACAATAGACTTCTATGAGGGCCCTGCCTCGCCAAGTCAGCTCCAGCAACCCTTCCTCTCCTCTCCCCAGCCCACCCTCGTCGCTACACTCCCCTGTTCCACCCAAACCCATGCTCTCTGATGCTGTACAGGTCAAACGAATGTAGCGAAGCCTTGCTCACAAATGGTGCCCTTCCTCTTCCTCGACCATCGAAGGGCGATGTTTTTGGGTGTTTCAAAGTCTAAATGAGAAGCTAGCCCTCACTCATCTGTAAACGATTACCCTTCTACTCATGACGATAGTTATCCACTCCATAACATCTACTCAGTGAACAAAATTTGAATTATCTTCACCTCTATTCATTCATCCAATACAATTTCATTACGTATGCATACGAAACTCGCTCAGCTACTCGAAAGGCAGCTTTATCTGGAGAAATAACATTTCTCACAACAGCGCCGCCTGAAAACTCCAACCCCAAAAAGCGGAATATATCTGAACCGTTCGCAAAACGAAAGCAAAAACTGCCAAAATTCTCGTGAAATCACATGTTCAAAAGCCTAAACTGCTCACAATGACTACAACAACTCCGACAGTGAAGCAGTATGACGTCAACGAATGCACCGCAACTCCCAACGCATCACCAGTGCCGACCGACAGAGAATCGACAGAGAGTCGAGCAGCGGAGTCGCCCGTCTCTGACGAAAATCTCCAAAGCGCTTCTTGTAACAATCAAGTCTCAACGCCTGGAACGCACGTACTTGCAACAAATCCCAGCAAGAGCAAGGAAGAAGTCCCTGCGCCTGAACTTCACTGTTCAAACAATCCTGGAGAAGATACATCAGCGAAAGAGTCACCAATAATTTCACGTGTTCCGATGGGTAAAAATATAAATTTGTCAGGAGCTGTTGGGAATGATGCTATGAATGAGCCTAATATTAGCGGTTCTAATATTTATAATTGTAGCGAACACGATTACTTGAACATTGCATCAAGCAACTTGCACCCGCTGCAAATTTCAGTGTCTCATTTGATCCATCAAGTACACAATAACCTGCAGCCTACTTAACGAAAATGTCAAAACAACGGACGCATCCAAGTCCACTTTCGATATCTTCCACCGCTTCAAATATTTGGCTCATTACAGAGCAACTTTTCAAATTGTATCTGCATGTAAGTTCTTTCGATTTTACGTCAAAGATCCCGTCCTGTGCAAGCCATTATTTTGACACAAATTGCAGAAAACCTTTGGATACATTTCTTGTCGGAGATAAAATTCTCACGACAGTCGTAAGGAGTGACATTGAAACTACGTGTAAATTTCGAACAGTAATTTCCGGCCGTATTGCTGACCTTCTTGACGCAATTGGACAAATGCCTCTATTTACCAAATACATCATTTGCTGTAGAGATTTAAGGCCACCATTTCCTAGCATTTTCAGTCAAAAATTCGATTTATCCGATTTTTTTTAACGCTTTAAAAGAGTTTGAGATATGTTCCCGAATATCTGTAGAAATATCAAGAACGTATTTCAGCTCTAGTGCCCCCCATAAGGGGGGGAAGTGCATGTACGAGGCGTGTCCGTAAAGTAAATTCCACGGGCTGCCGCTGGCGCTAGGATCGTTTCTATGCGCAGCCAGGCAACAGAGGCAGGTTGTTTGGTTCCCCCACTCCAATCCCTCACCAAGCCAGCGTCGCTGCGACGTTTCGTCTTGGCTCAGCAGCCATTTTACATTTACGTAGGTTACATTGTTTTCCATAGACTTATAACTTCAATCGGCGTTCCTGAACAATATAAGTTTTCAAGACATTTGTTTCAAATTCTCCGAAATTTACAAAGCTAAAGCAATGTGGTTTGCTGCATTTGAAAGTGAAATGTGTGCTCTCAAATTCGGCTAAATGGACTTTCAAAAAATTTCACGTGAAACTTTCCGTGGACTTTTTACCCTAAAATTACAACTTTTACCCTCCCTCTTTAAAATTTTTTTTCATCAATTCGGAATGAATTCAAATAAAAAAACTGTCTTAGCCCAATTTTGGATCACATATTTCACTTTCAAATGCAACAAACCGCATTGCTCTAGCTTTGTAAATTTCAGAGAATTTGAAACAAATGTTTTAAAAATATTTTTTTTTATCATAAGGAATAATTAATTTTCTACGCCCTAATGAAAAAACTTGTTTAAGAAAAGTTGTTACGAATTTTGAGATCTAGTAGTCTGCAAATTTTCATAGACGTAAGTCCAATAGAATTTTTTTTCGAGTTTTAGGAAATGGCCTTAAGCCTCTCGCGACCTAGCATTACTAAAATTAAAGAAGTTATCTTGTCTAAGAATGCCTTAGCTCATATTTATGTAGTAAGTGCATGTAGCGGTAAACAATTGTATCAGGCGCTGAATTTGTGCAAAAAAATGATATTCGATTGATTCCGCTCCGAACAAATGGTGCAACTGATCTCACAACTTGCAACGATGTTCGTACTTGGCCTAGTCCCAGAGAAGAAACACACCATTTTCTTCAACAGATTGCTCTTAGATCGAGTCTAAAACTCACTTTACAATCTAGCTCGTGTACCATAAACTCCAGTGGCTTGAATGACAAAACTGAATGTTCCAACATCAACGGAAAACACCAAAATGAATTGAAAAATTTCACTCGATTGCTAGCTTTTTCAAGAGAAATCTCTATCAACCCTAACCATTGCTTGCCTACTGATGATGAACCTTTTCCTCCCTCGATCTCAGAATACTGCACAGTACCTACAAAAAATAGGTTTTCGTTCTTATCTGACGCGAACACAGAGAGCGACATACCCTTCTCACAAACAAATACAAATCATCAACATCCAACCACGTACTCGGAAGCAGTGAAATCAATACGAAAAGAAAAATTGTAGCAAAATCTCAGTCGAAATTTGATTGAAAATTCACAGCCCAACCGCATACAGAACCATCACCAAGAAAGTGGAAATGACAAGAGCGCCTGTCATTTCTCAGTAGCTCCCACAACCAAAATTGGCCCCAACCTGCTAATTCAAAAACAGGATTACGAGAAATCCAAAAAACTCCTGTCTAACAATGCTGAAAGACAGCCTAAATGTGATCCAAACTCCATGTGCTCACTCGTCAGTACCATAATGGATGAATTAAAACGACCGTTGAAAATAAAGCTGCTTCCTACCATGGCCGATGGGCACTGCCTCCTTCATGCAGTAACTCACCAGCTTAACACACGATCGTCTTCAAAATGGAATTACAATTCCTTAAAAGCAGCAATCAAAACAGAGCACAGCAAATGAAAACAAATATGTCAATTTCCTTGACAAGAAAAGCGGTGACCTACCTAGGCTCATAAGAAAATACATTGACGAAAAACATTTTGATCATGATGCCAGAGACCTAATACCATAAATCATATCAAATGTGACTGGGGAAAGAATTCTCATCTTCAATGAACAAGGCAATGGTGTTTGGAAAACAGTAGTCGAACCCTCACCAGAATTATCTACTAATAACCCTCCGTTAATACTTAATCGAAAAAATGACCACTACAGTACCCTTGTTGAGCACGACAAAAACAAGACTGATATCACTTCATCTTCATGAAAAAATACTGTTGTCCAGTTGAATGGCAGTCTCTCAAATGTACCTGACGCTAGACTTCACTCTCTGGGCAACAATGATAAGATCAACAAATCCCCGAAACAGTCCCTACCAAAAAATCACTTCGACGCCGCTAATAATCGCCATAAAATAGAAAATATCAAAATTAAACATATCAATGCTCGTAGCCTCAATAGTAAGCTGGATGACATTAGAGTAATGTTGGTCACAGAAGACATTGGCATCTTATGTGCTTCCGAGACATGGTTTGATTCGCGAACCCAGAGCTCGTTTTTCAATATTCCCGATGACGTGCTGTACCGCTATGACGGCGTTAGAAGTGGCAAAAGTAGTGGATCTAGTATTTTCGTGAAAGAAATTTATTCGTCGTCTTTACTTTTAACAAATGAAGTGTGCGAAGGCGTAGAAATGGTTTGGGTTTGGCTACAAGTACAAATAAAAAAACATAAATCCATTATATAACCGGAAGCCTTTACAGGCACCCATCGGCTTCTCTACCTACAACACTAGAGTTCATTGAGAAAATTTTTAAAGAAATTCTAGCTACAAAAAAGTCATTCTATGCTTCCGGCAATTTTAATATTGACTTAACCCTCTACCGCCTAATTTTTCTACTCATATTGCCGGTATTATAACCACCGTTATCAGACGTGGCTCTAGCATCAGGTTGTCTCCAACATCACATTAGAGACTAACTGCAACTCGGCAGTGAACTTCAAAAAATACATAAGAGCATCTACTTGACGAGAAATAAAATATACGAGCAGTTTTATTGAGTGTACCATGTGAGGAACGTGAGGCGGTAGAGGGTTAACGGATGAAAAAAATAAGCTTAGCAGACTGCAGTACAAACTAAACCTTTCACAAATGGTTGAAGAACTGACTCGCGTTACAAGAGTCTCTAAAACTCTCCTCGATCTGGCTATCACAAACAAACCGACGGCATACTTAGTACAGTTATATCACCCTCTGTTGCCGATCACCACTCTGTAGAATGTCAAATTAATATTGCAAAGGAAAGACAAAACTATCGTTCCATGACTTACCGCTTGAAAAGTCAATATTCACCATAACTGTTTCATGAAAAACTCCAAAACAGGTTCACTGAATTTCAAAATATGATGCAATCTGACGATGTGGACATTCAAGTGTTTCTATCTTTACAGCAGCTCTCGATGAATGCGCACCTTATTTCACCAAAAAAACTAAGCCAAACGCACTGTGTGAATCACTAACGAAATCAAAGAACTGAGCAGAGTAAAGAAAATCTACTTGCGGGAGTTTAAACAAAATAGGTCGAACAGTACTTCATACAAGAGACGTAAAGAACTTGTAAAGATGCTTCAGAAGAAAATCACGCAAGCAAAACAAACTCACTTTCACCAAGAACTATTCAAGGCAAAAAATAACCCAAAACGTTCATGGGAAACTATTAGTGAGGTGGCTCAATATAAAAATTCAAACCGCAAAAGTAATTTTGAAAATCCTTTGGAAAAAGAAACTGAGTTCAATACCTTCTTTTCAAAAGTAGGTGCACAAGTTTTCAGTGAAGTAAATAAAACCAGTCCGGGGCAACTGTCAGTTGAAAGTTCGTACCCTACTGCACTCTCAAAGGCTGGTGCCCTGTGGAGGCCACGTCCTGTCGATTTACCAGAGTTACGGACTATTTTGTACTCATTGAAAAACACGAAAGCAGTCGGACATGATGGAATCAGCCTTCAATACATCAATGACAGTTTTCCAGTCACAGCACCACTGATTCGTTTGATTATCAACACATCAATAGCAACTAATAAGTTTCCAAACCAATGGAAACACTGCATAATTAGACCGTTGCATAAAACTGGTGACATAAATACAGCGTCAAATTACAAGCCCATAAGCCTTTTACCTGTCCTGTCCAAAATATTGGAAAAAGTTGTAACGAATCAACTGTCATCTCACGTGGACGAGTCAAATTTACTTCATCGTAATCAATATGCCTATAGGAGGAAGACTAGCACTCAAGACGCCCTGCTCAATATCACTGAAAAAATATACAGCGATATTGATAAAAAAAATTCAACCCTTTTGCTGCTACTCGATCTCACTTAAGCATTTCTTTGGTTTAAAAGCTACCTATCAAATCGATCTCATGCAGTCCTCTTAGATAACAAGTTGCCCCCATTCCTTCAAAATAACTTTGGTGTTCCTCAAGGATCCATTCTGGGTCCGCTATTGTTTTCTATTTTCATTAACGATTTCCCTCCAATGCCTTCTAACACTCGAATTTCTATGTATGCTGATGATGTCCAAATTGCAATGACAAGCTCTGTAGCAGAAATACCACAGACGAAAAATGGAGCTGAAGCCCTATTGATCAGCCTCAAGTCATGGTATGACCAAAATGGTCTCAAGCTAAACGCGAGTAAAACACAATTCATTGTTTTTGGGTCATAAGATAGAAAATTTTTTTTTTTCGAAATCTGGATCCAACTCTTACGGTTGGAAATGATAAAATTCACCCACCAGAAAAAGTAAAAAATGTGGGTATTTGGTTCGATAGAGACATGTCCTTCAAATCCCACGTTGATAAAACCTGCAACACAATTCACGGGACTTTCATGTTTTTTAATCGTATAAAAAGTGTGCTTGACGAAGAATCTAGATTATTGGCCGTCAAATCCTTGGCCTTATCACGTATTGACTATTGCAGCCTGGTATGGGGAGATATACCGAAATATCTTCAAAAAGATCTTAAAAAATGCATGCATTTTGCAGCTAAGGTTGTATGCAAAGGTAAATTCAAAAAGAATGATCACGTAACACCTCTCCTGAATAAGCTCGGCTGGGCTGCTATTCAGGAGAGGTTTCTGGCGCACAAAGCCCAACAACCTCTGGCGCACAAAGCCCATAGCAATGCTGAAATAGTAAAATTCCGTTCCCCTACCGTTACCAACCTAAAGCCGAATAGGAGACGTGATGTCTTAATCAAATACCGTTCATCTAACATCGGGCAGAAAGCTCTGTCAGTTTCAGGCGCCTTACTGTGGAATAAACTCCCCTGAGTATCAAAACCCCTCAAACACTTAGAGAATTCAAAACTAAGGCCGCCGTCACACGGAGACCAAATGGTAACGTTTCGTCATAATTTTCTACAGTCAGCGGCACCAATCGGTCTATCAAGCGCCACAAAACAGTTAGATTTCGGCCTTAGTTACACTAAGCTGGTCTCAAACTAAGGCTGAAATCTGACGGTTTCGTGGCGTTGGACGGACCTATTTGTGCCGCTGACTGTAGAAAATTATGACGAAACGTTCCCATTTGGTCTCCGTGTGACGGCGGCCTAAAATAGCTCTCTATCTTGCGTCTACACAATAAGTGTAAACTGCAGTACGTGCAGGAGAAGAATTCAGAAATTTTTAGTGCTAATTACCTTATCTTTTCATTACATCATACAACAATTAAAACATATCTGTATTATGCATATGCAATATGATGACTTGTATGCGAATATTAAGTACATGTATGTACTCACATGTGACGCTCCTATGTATGTATATGTGTATATATGTGTATGTATATGTATGTGTGTGTGTATATATATATATATACATGTGGAACTTATTCCCTTCCTAAAATGCTCTAGTTAATATATATATTGTGTGACAATGTGCCGTCCCCTACACTCTTTGAGCATATTTTGGCCACACTATTTTAGGTTGTTTTGACTTTCTCGTTTAGTCCCAGGAGTGTTGCAAATGTTATGGCTGGTATTGAACAACGATCCTTCTCATCTATTTGAATCCGGTGAACTTTTTTGTGCCAATGCTAGTAGCATATGAAATTTAATTTTTGTGTTATTGTAAAGTGTTTCATTTTATCCGAGCCAGTTATTTAGCTTACTAGTTGATACGAAACAATGTAAAATTACCTCTAATGTCAACCTCGCAGTCAAAGACGAAAAACAATTTGGATCTACCCGTTTTACTTTCAACCATAATCCCTCATCTCACTAGTTTCTATATTCGTAAGCTCATATTTCAATATGGGAGTGCACTTGAAAAACCAATGCACCGAAAGGAAATGCATTTTAAACGTGCTTTTCTCCCAACCATTTGTTTAGAAATTAACCGGTATAAGTATTACGGTCCCCATGTGTAGATATCAAGTCATAGTTTAAATTTCAAGATATTTGAAAGCATTTTTCGCTCATATTAAAACATTTGAACGTAAGACGTACTTCATCGGCAATTTTCACTTTCCTACGCCCGTGAGTGCTTTAAGACGAAATCATTTTCGGTAGCTAACTTTTCGTATTGCTCCAGCTATGCTGCAAATGTTATGGACTGATTATAATCC
Source organism: Platorchestia sp. MABIK (assembly GCA_014220935.1). Lineage (NCBI taxonomy): Eukaryota > Metazoa > Arthropoda > Malacostraca > Amphipoda > Talitridae > Platorchestia > Platorchestia sp. MABIK. The sequence goes on along the minus strand of JACJUY010000471.1, from coordinate 65,254 downwards.
AATATACGCGCACCCTAACAAGAGTGTTTTAAACTATGTGTCACAGGGATTTTTTTCTCAGTTACTTATAATTATTAGCATTTTCAAAACTAAATTAATTAGCGCAAAGAAAGGATGTTAATGTGAAGGTACTTTAGCATTTTTTTTTCGTTTCATTAACACATTTAAAAATAGGGCCAAGGTTTCGAAGAATGTCATAACTTTAGTGAACATCATTTTTTAATCTTCTTATTCTGGTCTTGAGTTGCTCTTCTTACTTTCTTACTCTCGTAAATACATAATGACAACACTATTTTGGCTAGTTGACTTTTTGTACGGCTTCACCTATGTTGAAAATGTCACGAGTAGCATTGTACAACCATCCTTTTCATGCCTTTGACTCCGATGAACTCTTTGCGCCAGCACTACTAGCGTAAGAAATATAAAAAATTTTGTTTTGTTAGAGTGAATATTATGTTCTTTCCGAAGCTCACCACTTGGCACACTAGATGATGCGTCCAATCTGCCCATTTTACTTCTAACATCAATCCTTCACACTCGTATCACTAGTTCCTATGTTCTTATGCTCATAATTCATTACGAGTACGCACTAACGAGAGGATTTTCAGCAATGCGTCACATGAATTATGCTTTTCTTAGTCACCTGTATTTTCAATGCATTAATGCATTACCAGAATCCGACTAGCGCGACAAAGAGGAACTCATTTTTTTCGTGCTTTTCTCCGAATCATGTTTTCGACAATTATCATGGGTATTACGATAACCATGTGTGAATAGCAATTAAGGATCTAAATCATTTGTCTCAACACTTAATTAACATGGGTATTACGATAACCATGTATGAATAGCAATTAAGGGTCTCTGTGTCAAGGTATTTAAACGCGATTTTTGCTTTTATTTCAATTTAAATGCGCACAAACGAATACGTTTTTCCACTAAGCGTTACGAGGCTTGTCTTCTCTTAGTAACTTATGTTCAAATGCACTGTCAAAATTAGATTAGGGAAAGGAAAGGAACTCATTTTTTATGTGCTTTTCTGACGATCATTTTTTGATTCAACATTTTACACGGGTATTACGATACCAACGTGTTATTATCAGTTAAGGATGTTAATGTTGAGGTGTTTTAAAAATCAATATATCAACATTTCCTGTTATACTTTGTTGGAAATAAAATGCTTTTCTTTCTTTCTTTCTTTTTTTGCTGTTCCCCGCGATCGCTGTCCTTTTCTTTCTTTCCCTCTCGAACGATTGGACATTCTTAGTTCTTCCTCGTAGTTATTTCTGTCTTCTTCCACTCTTCCTCTGGTTTCTTGCGTATATTCATCGAAAATCTGTTTGGTTTCACTCACCCTAGACTCTCTTTCTTTTCACGGGTTCATATATCACGGTTCAGGTTGACGGTCGTGGTAAAAAGATTACATTATTAGTTAGTTTTCGCCTCCCTATCCGTAACAAATGCGATCCAAAGAGAGGTAATTGGGCTTCATCCATGTTGCCTGGACTGCGTCTTGCGCCCCACAATTTTCCAAGAGAGCTTTCTTGAAAATTTCAAAATTGCTCAGATCTTATTTATAGACATAGATGAGGTCTTTTTGAACAGCAAAATCTAGATTTTCTTCGACGGTGATGGGTAGTTTATTCAGTTGTTGCATCATCTTCATTTTTCGGCTCTGGGTTGCATCACGAACTTCTACTGTAAATGTGATTTTGTTACGAGTTCTTATTGATTTAGATTTGCTTCCAAGATGTTGTGTTATGCAATTTTCAAGAAGCCAAGGCGACATTTTTCTTCTGTGGATCTCATTCATCTTGCAATAGAAATGAGTGAGAAACCTTCCAGATGATGATACTCGTTCCTTTCCAAAAACACCTTCTCTGATTGTTTTAGCTCTTCTCATCGTGACCTTTTCTCTTTCTATTTTCTGTAGCAAACATTTCTCCTCCCCTTCTCTGTTGCATTGAATGCTACCTGATGGATGAGGGCCTCCGCAGGGAGGTCACTTGAGCTTGTCGGAACTGCAGTTCACAGAGGAATGGCCCACCTCCTTCACACAGCTGAGGTGCAACGACATCGCTTGGCGGTGTGAGCATATGCCTGACAATTGAAGCACATCATCGACTTGTTATTGAATGGGTAGACCTTGGTGTCTTGTCTTTCAACTGGAATGTAAATACTATATGGGACGGTCGGCTGTTTGAACGTTACCAGAAAGGCTTGAGTTTCTGAGTATCTAGGTTTGATGAAGGTAGCTTTCGTGACTTCTTTTATTTTATACTGTTGTTGAAATCCAGTCGTGAAAACTTCGATATCTGCAATGTCAAAACCACTAATGTAAATCAAGCCTACGGAATAGTTGAATGAGGTGTATTCTGTCGTCTGGCACTGTACACCCTCCACGCAAGTCAAGCCCAACACCCTTTCAGCCTGCACCGCGCTCCGCACCTCCACCATAATCATCTCGCGCCCATGCTGAAAATCCTCTTAGGTTTCGTTCCGGTTACTTCTTTTATTTTATCCAGAGTGGTGAATGGGTTGATCTCTCTTTTCTTTCCTGTCTCGAATATCACTAAGAAGTATTTTGAGAAATTTTTTTCTTCCGTCACGACTAGAGAGACGCATTTCCTTTTTTCCCTTCTTACAGTTTTGTCCTTTTTTCCTGATGGTACTATTGGTCCCGTAGGAGTGTCGGTTTGTGCCAACAATACAGCCTCCTCGATTCTCTTCAGTCGTTCCTTAATCTTATTCACTTCCTCAGCCTCACTCGCTTCCGCTGTCTTGGCTTTCTGATTCTCCGTAAACTCATTGACCATTAGAGCAATTACTTTTTCAATCCTCCTCCTTGTATCCTCAATCCTGTTTGTCCATCCTACCGTGTAAATCGCCGCTGTCTCCATCTTCCAGTTGACGTTGTGGACCCTCCATCCTTGCCAGATCAGCACTAGTCGGATGTTCGTCACACATAGTTGACAATTGTTTCGAGGGGTGGGTCCCCAAGATAAATCAAAAAGGCCGAGTAATTTCCTCTTATTAGACATACACAAATTTTATAACTCAAATACACAAAACTAAAAACAGAAGACCCAGATGTTGGTGGGCACCACCCACGTTGGTTCTACCCACTGACAACAATTTAATGAACAACCTTATTATCACTATGTTGTCAATTTACATAAATACTGTGCAACGAGTTACAACTCCAAGTGGGTATACTAACAGTACCACCTCGGGAAAGTGTGGGACGTGTGTGGGCTAGAATACTCACTAAATGCAAGTAATCCTTATCAAATCCTTGTCTATAGTCTGTTCCGTTCACGATACACAAATAATAATTCAGTTCGGCACCAGTAAAACGTGGTAAAGGGAACAGTGAAAATTCCAAGTGATGGAGTAGACTGTTGCGTCTTCATTGTTCTTTACTGATGCAGAGCGTATGAACATTTTTAATACAAAATGATAAGCCATTTTGGTCTTATTAATTCTCTTTCTAAATACCCGAAGATGCTTTTTTTCATCAAAATTATTATGAAAGGGAATTCCGTACCTCAAATAATGTTCATCAGGCATCTATTGATAGTTATCAAATAAAACTGAAACTGGATTTAGTGTGCAGATATTTATATAGCGTGGAAATGCAGAAAAAACATAATGATGAGAGAAAGAAAGGGTAAAATAATACCATTATTTAACGACCTTCCGATAATAACGCAGTAAGCTTTCTATTAAAAAATTGCGATGAACAGAAAAAATCTGAGACAGCCGTAGATTGCTCCCCGCCGAATAATATGCCTACACAGCATAAATTGAAGAACATAAAAAACGTGACTACAGCGGAAATATAAAAATATACTGCTAATGGACGAGTGTGTAGCATCTAATTTTCACGGGCTTCGAAAAACCTTCATTATTAGCCAGAACTTTCGTAAATATAAAACAAAGTGGATTCTTCAAAATAATTGAAAAAATACATGAAATAAAATTCTAAGGTTGACAGCAATAAGTTGCTACAGATGCTAGACGATTCACCTTGTGTGAGTTGCTTTCGCAGCGACATATGTGTACAGACCTAGCCAGTGTGTTACTGGCCGTTGAAGGGGCCAATAGCGTCGCTGCTACCGTCACCATGGCTGGTATTTGGAGTAGAGAACGAATGCTCGTTCTAATTCAAAACTATGAAGCACACAGGCGTTTACATGTGGATGTATGGGCAGTAAAAAGCCTCGGATATAGAGATAGATTAGTTAACTTGTTAGTTTATACTTCCGATGGGTCGATTCTTAGGGAATCACGCGTAAGATAAAAAGAAGAACCAACGTAAAAATATACATTTTTATTTATTTCGTTTTTATGGCAAACGTTTCGGAATGTTTCAATTCCATCTTCAGTGCTGAAAAAAATTCAAAAAGGTCAAAAAGATAAAAAACTTGAAATACAGAGAGTTCATAAAAGTTCAAAAAATTAGCATTAAAACATCTATAAAACTTAAATTGAGTCAGCAATTTAATCATCCTTTCAGAACAAAAAATTTCTAAACTCTATGTACCACCAACAACGAACAAGATCTTCGCATTTTGGAATCTTTGTTCATAGCTACTCATAAGCCTGACTTAAATAAAGACTCGAGTGCGGTGAAACTAAACATTGCGTCAACCTACTGACATATTTATGTGTGTATGTATGTATGTGGAGTGTGTTTACGCTGGTCTGTTTGTTAGGTTCCCATGTGTAAATGTATGAATGTATGTACTTGTAAAAGGGTGAGTGAATGAGCCAATGAGAACGATCTTATAAAGACGATGGCAATCAAAGCGGCGGCAGACACACGAGCCAGAGTTTTAGCGCAACTGCTACAGGTGACGTAGGATACACGGCACAACTGTGTGCACAAAACTCGTCAGCGTGACTGCTAGGACGTCACTAAGGTACACAGTAATAATCGACTGATCTGCGCGACTGCTTCCACATAACTGCCTGACGGGTCAACCGGCACTCTGAGGTTCCAGCCGCCCGGAGTTCCAGCACCAATGCTCCGTACAGTATAGACCGCAATGTTACTCAGAGGAGCGCGCAGGAGAAACAGTTTACCGAACCTGGGCAGTGAAGGACCTTGTCGTTCACAAAGTCATCGAACGACAGCTCAACATTTAGGAATGAAAATCACAAAAACTTTCTGTGAATGCTGAAGATGGTACAGAAACTTCTTACAGCAAGTAAGAAGTTTCTGTACCATCTTCAGCGTTCACAACATGACCAACCAGAACAAAAAAAATTCAATACTACTCTAAAATGAAAAAAATCACACCCACTTAAACATAATGCTATTCGCAGTTGATTCATGAAAAGTTTACTAACGAAGCCAATGCAATACGAGTTTGGTGTTTTCAAAGCTAGGATGACACTGACCCCCACATAGTGAAAGTTCTAAACAGTACTACCAAGAAGGTGTGAAAAACAATGTCGAAATGAGGTGGCTCATTTGATAACTGTACGTTCCCTCAAGCGCACTATGCTATATTCGTCGCATTTCTGTTTTTTTTACCGCACCTCTTGAGTCCAACACCCGTTGCGCACTAAGCTATATTCATCACATTTCTGTATTTTTACCGCACCGCTTGAGTATAACACCCGCTACGAGTTTCATATATGTATACGATTAATGAAAGTTCACTAACAAAACAGAACATGAAGAAGCAGTGACTAGTGAAAGTGATCTATCCGGCCTAACGTCCACTGACCTAAATTATTAGTACATAAATTAACTTACCTTTTTACGACACGAGTAATTTTGATTGCCTACTAATTTACACAGAATTATAAATATGTATCAGCACAGTTTACGCAGTACAAATGAATTTTTTTATCTACGAGAGACAAAAGTTTTTTATATCCACGAGCGTTCCTACAGACATAGCATAAGCTATAGATGTACATTTGGCAACTGGACATGCTAAGGAATAGGACATTAAGATAAAGTCTTTCCAGTGCTATCGACGGGGTGACTTTCCCAACAAACGCAACAGAGTGAGTTGGCTGACCGCAATTGATGAGAATTTAGCTCATAAATGTCATATGGACTATAGGGAAGCTGGTATTATCTGTCAGAAGACACCACATCACGCTCCCGATTGGTTTTCCACGCCAAGTAGGTGTTCCAGAAGAGAGCAAACGACTGTACCACCAGCACCTGGTGGTGCAGCGGCACGAGGGAGAAGTTTACCACCTGCACTGCCGGCCAGACCTGCGCACAAACCACCAGCATTAGTGCATTAATTGTTGAGCACACAGAACATCGCAATATTAAGTTGCTACCAGGAACAATTTTTTTAAACACGCAGCTTCATAATGACTTTTTCCATTCATTTTGTTTTCTCGTCAACCAAGAAGTGTTCGTACAAGCTAAAATCAAAATTACGAACACCTTTCGTTCAAAGGTAAGTGTAAAGGTAGGTTCAAAGGTAGGTGTTAAGGTATGTTCAAAGATAGGTGTTTTACACCTACAGAGGTAGGTGTAAAAAATGACACTTGTCGCCACAGTTTTCTTCTGCAATACGCTTTATCCAGCATGATTCGAGATTTCGCACGCCTTTCAAGACGAAAAATTTCAGTCGATCCGAAAACCAATTTTGCCCCCACATACAGAAATGTTTGACAGTTTCAATGCCTAACTTCCTAATGGTGCCTGCGGCGCTAAGAAATGCGTGAAGGAAGATGGGAGTTTATGTATGTGCAGCAAACCTGTCTTTGAGAGAATATTTTGTCGTCATAAATTGCTCTTATCAGTTATTTGGCCCAGGGTACACTGCAGCTCGCAGTAGCAATGATACAATTTTACGCATCTAATTGTCCAGTTAGGGGCGTTTTGGTCCCAAAACGGAGTTAGCATCACATGTTCTGTCAATGGTCGAGTTTTCAATTTTCCCTACAATTGGAACCTCATGATCTATCACTCCATCCTGTCGAGCGTTTCGATTCTGCCTCACAGAAACGAACACTCGTTCCATCGCTAGTCACTATTCCGTTCAAAAAAGTATAGCATTAAAGCAATCCAGTAGGCGTTGCTAGGTGCCCAAAAAAAGCGTTTTTATATTTAGCTATAATAGTTTCAAGTGTTCGTAACCCAAAATTCCACGATTCAATTTTGCTGTGGATGATTTGATGCATAGAATTACAACAGCTGTTGAATCTCTGAGATCCCGAGTCGAGATTTATTAATGATTAATTATAAGAAAGTTTTAGCCTCCCTTCACCACAACAAAGATGTTCAAAGAAAGGAAGGACGAAGGTACCATTTTGTATGGAGTTAAAGGGAATGCGGAAGCTATGCACAATGTGCATAAAACAAGTGAACTAAGAAAGAAGTTAGTGAAACGAGATAAAAGTTGAAGAAGAAAATTGTAGGTGCTAAAAAATAGAACAGCATTGAACCGAAAAAAGTTGATCCGTAACAAAAAAAAATATTCTATTTCAACAAAAAGAAGGTCTACCTAACCATTAGCTCGGGACCTCACATAATTCACCTGGGAGCGCTAATTCTTAAAGATACAATAACTGTATCCTCCTGAGGGGCCCGAGTTGAGAGATAGGGGAGCTTTCATTCACCTCATGCGGATACAACTTTTGTATCTATGGGAATTCGCACTTCCAGGGGGAAAATGCGAGGTCCTAAGCTGAGATTTAGGTAGGCCTTCTTTTTGTTGAACTTATTCTTTCTTGTTTTGTCAAGGACCATCTTTTCTCGGTTCACTGCTGTCTTCTTTTTCAGTACCTCTGACTTTCATCTTGTTTCACAACCTTTCTTCTTATCTCGCTGTTCCTTTGCGTACGGGATTCTTTGCGGGAACACCCTTTATGCATGGATTCCACGTTCCCATAACTTCATGCTAAATGGTGCCTTCATCCTTCCTCTCTTTGAACATCTTTTTTTTGTGGGAAAGGGATGCTAAAACCAATTCATTAATCAATCGGAGGCCTTCATTTGGTTGGATTAAAATAATTTTTGTTACAGACCATCCTTTTTTGGTTCATTGCTGTATGTTTTTTCTGCACCTCTAAGAATAAAATTTAAAAAAAATTAAGTTTCCAGCACAGTGAAATATATTCTGGCCTCACCTAGCATGGGTGATTTTGTTCAAGCCGATATGAAGAGCGATTCGTTGAGGAGAAAAATTTGCAAACAGCGTGTCACAAATTACGGGGCATCAATTTAGACAAAATAATAATGACAAATTATCTTTTAAAATTTTTTGTGACAAAAATTTAGCTTAGTGCTCAAGTTTCGACTATTAATCGAACATTTTGCTTTCACGATCAAATTATCAGCATTCACAAATATTTCAGCTCTGGAAGGGAACACAGGCCAACTAGGCATTCACCGTTCGCCAATACACTATGAACATCACTTTCCGGTTTTGATTAAACGTTGCAAAAGCGCGCGAAAAAACGGCGTCCTTCAGAAGACAGGGTATTCTTACGCCTCACCTCACAAGGGGTGAAAGGTATGTCACGAAGGGAGTAGACATGTTGAGAGTAGCTGAAGAAAATGAAGTGGGGAGAAAGCTTCCTTTAACAGGCTGTTTTGGATATCATTGACCTTTGAAATTTGAGTGATGTAAATTCAATGCTGAATTAAGAGATACAATACCAGGAGAAAAGGGCAATAAACAAGCTTGTAAAATCTAAATCTTGACGCAAAAGCATTTGGAGGTTTGCATGATGCTGCCTACTTTAGAGAAGGAACCGTCAGAGCAGAGGGAGCAGGCTATTAAAGCGGCATCGGGGTAATGAGAGGTTTCTTCACAAGCCTCTGGCAGTGTTGCATACGCACGTTACACTAACCGACGAGATGTAAAACCAGAATTGGTCCAACGGGAGGTGCGTAATTGGTTAAAACTATAGATTATTTAATTTAGTGAGAGAATAGACGAAAGAAATACCTGTTTTGTAGATCATGGGGAGATGTCAATTGCGTCAATGTAATCAACCGGTGAGGATTGGCAATGCCATCTCGAATCATTTCAAGTCAGGCTTTACTCAAGCGTTCCGTTAATTCGGTCTATTCCTCATTAAGTTGCATCAATGCGGGAGCGACTTCATCTTCAGTCGCAGCTGAGCTATTTCGACGAGGAGAACAGGAATTAAAAATATTGAAATTTATTTTTCTAATAAATTGAAATGTCTGTTCTAAATCAAATGCGTTCATCAGTGGAAATAGTGTTAAATATTAAATTTTATGTATTTTATCACTCACCCTATTAGTAACGAGGAACATTTTTCGTAGTAGGGGTGTGTAACGCAAAAAGTGCCGCCGCAAAAAAAGTCGAGGCAAATATCGAACGCATGAACAAGTCGGTACAAATAATCGGCAAAAATTCTCGGGGAGAGTTTTGACAGACGTTGTCAATGTGTGGTCGATAACGAGGGAGAAAATACGATACAGTACGAAATGGGTGATTAAAATAAACAAGAGTAATCTGTCAAAGGCAACGACGAGGGGAGGTCTGACGAAAGGCAACGACGGGCCGAGCGATGACGAGGCGAAGTCTGACGGAGGCAACGACGGGGCGAGCGATGACGAGGCGAAGTCTGACGGAGACAACGACGGGGACGAGCGATGACGAGGGGAAGTCTGACGGAGGCAACGACGGGGACAAGCGATGACGAGGGGAAGTCTGACGGAGGCAACGACGGGGACAAGCGATGACGAGGAGCAAGACGTCAGAAGAGTTCGAAATGCATAATTTAAAAAGCGACAATGTGGCAAATGCAGCATCGTGGTGAGCGAAACGTGAAAGTGGGAATGCTTTCAAGGGTGAAGTGCAAAGTGAAACTATTGACTTTTTCAAATGAGTCAAAGAAAAAGTGGAATTTCAGAGGCTATGCATGAAAAATGCGGTCAACAAGTATTCAATTATTGCATTCAGCAAAAGGAAGCGAGCCTAGAGTGCGATTGACAGCTCTTCCTCCAAAGAATGGGCTTGGTGTTCATATTACAATTTGAACATTGCCTTTCCTGCCGTGAAACTATGTATCATTACCGTCAATTCTTTTAAAGTTGGCTGATTTTTCTGCTACAAGGACGTGATTCCGAAGCGAATGCGGACATCCGTTGTATATAATTTAGTTGTGCACAGTGTACATCTGGCTATATCGGCATGACGACTTTGCCACTTTACATTAGGATTGCCCAGCATCGTGGAATCAGCTACTGTAGTGGAAGAATGTTAACCTAACCACCTAACTCGTCTATTCGCCTTCATAGTTTACAGTGCTGCCATAGCAGCACTGTTCAAACTTAGATCGATGTGGTGATCTGCGATGGAAATTTAGATCGATGTGGTGATCTAAATTTCCATTTCATTCTGTGGCCAGTATTATGTCGGTAGATTACTCTGGCATCGCTCGAAGATAAGCATTCCTCGAAGATTGACCAAATAAAAATTATTGTAAAATACTTTACGGAGATAAACTTTATACTTTCATTTCGTAAGATAATCATGGTTGATTTTAGTTAATACATGAGGGAAAACTCAAGTCAAGCCCATGATCACAATGTTTGATAGTGACGAAAATGGAACATTAGTAGTAGTAGTATTAGCATTGATTTGCTAGCGCTTCAGTAGTTCGTACTATATCGCGCCGTAGGTCTCACAATTCAAAGAAAAAACAAGCTTCACATCATTTCAACAAAAGCACACTACATAGTCGTTGTTCAACGCTTGTCACGATTACCATTATGGATAACACAGTAACAGCCATCACAAAAAAAACGCTTTAATTGCCACCCACACTATTGCCATCTTTTAAGAGCCCCAGTTGATCTTCGAAAAGATCATCTACCGAGCCACGCACAGGACAGCCAAAACCCCGTAGGGGATTTCAGCTGCCCACCCATTTATGGCCGGGCGCCTTACCCACGCTGAAATCCCCCGAGGCATCTACGCAGCGCGCCCGGCCATATTGCAGTTTAATCATCCCCATCCCAGACGTCAAGAAGTTCCTTGCTTAGACTGTTCTCCTTCTGGTTAAATTTCAGATATCAATTTGCACTTCTCCAGGAACATTTTAAGTGCTGTTACACTGACAGCTGAGCGCTCATTTTCCCTGAGCATTCCGGTCATTACATCCTCATCAGGACCTCGCAGTCTCGGGAAACATACATTCCTGGCAGCAGCATATCGAGGGCACTCAACAAGAAAGTGTTCGACAGTCAAAGGAACGCGGCACCGCTCACATCGTGGCTGCGGCTGCCGCTCCATCAAGTGAACGTGCGTCAATCGTGTATGGCCAATACGAAGGCGGCAGAGTATCACTTCCATCCGGCGAGGACGACAACTACACGATATCCACTCACGCACGGGGGGTTTAATACTTCTCAATTTATTATTAATTGTTCTGTCCCACTCCAGTTGCCACAATGGAACATTACAAGGCTACGTTAATACCATCAGGAGAGCCATAGAATCGAGCTCACGTCTGATTGGTTTCTAGCAACAGGTTGCCTAGTTTGTGCAGCGCAAACGCTGATTTGTGTTCAACATTTTCGTGTACGGGTTCGTTTCAATTGTAGCGCGGGGATCCGAGGCAATAGCATGGCTATGCGTGTCGTCTAGTAGAGTAATTTTTTACGGTTTGGACTCAGCCGATAGGTTAACGTTAGGTTAGAGTATAAGTTAGGTTTGGTTCATTTCATGTAACACAAAATAGATGAGCTGGTTACATGAAAACGATAACAAGAACAATCATAATAACTAGGCTTTAATTCAGCCCCTTCTATTCAAGACATCCACTTCGCCAATACATCCTCTGTTGAGACAACCACTACATCTGCCAACGTTTAGACACTCCGAGCACAAGACGACTAAGAACCCGTTTAGTAAATTTATCTACACTTCTCTACAGTCTATCCGGGATAGCACTGGATAGCATTATACTTGATTTCTAATCAATTTTCTAATAATGATTCTAATAATCTGATCATTAGGGTAAAACTGGAACCAACGTGCTGTAATTCACAGCGTGAAGAACTACATACGCACACCAGAGACGAGCTCGTTGCACAGACCAGCTCATCCTCGAAAAGCAAAATGGTACAGTTTGTAAAATTATTCACAAGAATTGTTCGAAATTCAAGTTGAGAGAAAATCAGCTGATAAAGATTGAACAATCTCACTAAACTTTTCCAATAGCTATTCAAAATGAGGTCTCCGAAAAAAAGTACCACATATGGAACATCAATCAGGACGAATTATCACCTATCCTTCACAAGAAACTTTCGAATATTTATCACCCTTTTCAAGAATGATCAGTGTCTAAAGCGACTAACTGACCATTCAGATTTATAGACCAAGAGGACTCGCCATTAAAAAATTGAAAATGTGCACTACTTTTAAGCATTTTAAAATTATTCGGGAAATGGCTTTGGAACGTGGTTTTTCACACAAAATTTGGTCATACCTGATCAAACGCAAAAATTACATTGAGACACATGCTAAGGAGGTCCGGCAGGATGTTGACTGTTCCATTGTAGTTTTTTACGCTGATTTTCAATCTGAAAACCGTTTTGCTACATCACCCAAGGCTTTGAAAATATAGACAAATTAATTTTCAAGAAACACCGTTCATAGCATTTATACACCCCCATGATTTAACCATGAAAGAGTAAGAGTGATGACGGATCGTGTGCTGGCTGAAGAACAATGTGGTTTTAGAAGTGGCAGAGGTTGTGTGGATCAAATGTTTGCTGTGAGGCAGGTAAATGAAAAATACTTAGCAAAAGGAAAAGATGTATATTGGGCATTTATGGATCTAGAAAAGGCGGATGACCGGGAGGATCGTGAGGCTCTATGGCAAGTTGTAGGCTTGTATGGAGTGGGTGGGAGACTGTTGAATGCGATCAAGAGTTTCTACATTGATAGCAGAGCGTGTGTGAGAGTTGGGAATGAGGTGAGTGAGTGGTTGTTCCAGTTGTGACAGATGTGAGACAGGGATGTGTGATGTCACCGTGGTTGTTTAATTTGTTTATGGATGGTGTGGTGAGAGAAGTGAATGCCTGAGTGTTGGGGAAAGGTGCGCAGTTGGTGGGACAAAATTGTATGTCTTGGGAAGTGTGTCAGCTGTTGTTTGCAGATGATACAGCGCTTGTGGCTGATTTGGAGGAAAAACTGAGGAGACTGGTTGCAGAGTTTGGTAGAGTGTGCGAAAGGCGTAAATTGAGGGTGAATGTGAATAAAAGTAAGGTGATGAGATGTTCAAGAGGTGGAGTGTTAGGAACCTTGGAAATGAGGATGAATGGTGAAGTGTTAGAAGAGGTAGAGCATTTTAGGTACCTCGGGTCAGACATGGCTGTTTAGGATAGTATGAAGTAGAAGTGAAGCATCGAGTGAATGAAGGCTGTAAGACATTGGGTGCAATGAGGAAAGTTTTTGAATGCAGGAGTTTGGGTATGAATGTTAAGAGGACTGTATGAAAGCTTGATCGTGCCAGTTTTGTTGTATGGAGCAGAGTCCTGGGGTTTGAGAGCAGCTGAGAGGAGGAAGTAGGATGTGTTTGAGATGAAGTGTTTGAGGAGCATGTATGGAGTAACAAGAAGAGATGGGATCAGGAATGAGTTGGTTAGGGGGTAGACGAGGGTTATCAAAAATGTAAGCAGGCGAGTGGATGAAAGAGTGCTTGGATGGTTTGGACATGTTGAAAGAATGAATATTGAGCGGCTGGTAGAAAAGATTTATACGTCGGAAGTGTGTGGTATTAGCGCGCGAGGTAGACCACAGATGAATTGGATGGATGGGGTGAAACGTGCTTTGCATGAGAGGGGTCTGACTGTGGACGTGGCGAGAGGGATGACTGCGGACCGAAGTGAGCGGATGCAGTGCATAAGAAGGTAATTTTATTTTAGACGCTGTACTGGAATCCAGCCCGTGTGTGATGGGGTTGACCTGTCTTGAGCTGGGGGAGGGGCTGCACTCAATGAAGCGGTCGGGGTAAACCAGCCATGGCTGTCGGGCCTGAATGTGGAAGGTGGTTGTGCCTGGCTGCTGCTGATCGTGGCAGTTCTGGTGCGGCCAGTGCTGCCTCTCTCGCTTTCTAGTGACTAAGGGTGATGACTGTGGCCTGCTGTCGGTTACTCTCCCATAGGGAGGAGAGGCCTGGTATATGTATGTGTGTTTTTACTAATTTTCCATGCAACACCATACAATATTAGCAGAGCCTGCAAAAATAGTTATGCCTGTCATGCGTCAAAACATTCAAGATGTCGCATACCTAGTCTATATTTTTTTTTTCATTTTTAGCTTAAGGTGAAATTAAGGTGTCTAGAGGTTGCATAAGTTTACCGAATCTGTTTTGCTATGTGTGCGAATATCTAACAGACAAGTCCCATCGGACAATTTCAACACCTTTCTGCAGAAAGCGTGTGAACTAGGTATATTATGATTCAAAGGTGGAGACTGGTAAATCCTGGGCACGACAGTTAACCTGTTTGCCATGGGCATCCAACTTGCGCGCTTGGATAAGGATGGCAAAGAAGAATAACAATATGACATCGGAGTTTCTATGATATGGCGTTAGTCAAGTGACCACACAACACACTAACTTTTGTTTGGCATACGTCACCGACTCTTCTTATATCTATGGAGTATACCGACGTTCTTTCACCAATGTTAACAGCACCTATAGAATATACAGTTGATGAAGAAATGCAAGATGAAATCTTTCATCTTTCAGAAACGTATCCGATTTCTAATTAATTTTTGAATAACGATACTAATAACCTGATCGTTAGGGTAAGACAACTGGAACCTACGTGCCGTAATTCACAGCGTGAATTACGTATTCATTTAACGAACAATGCTATCTTTCTGGCCTCGTACGGGACCTGGGCATTACAAAAGGTCGAGCTGAATTGCTCGGTTCACGCTCTAAAGAATTTAATTTGCTTGCACCGGGTACAACTGCTACATTTTTTTGCTCGACACAAAGAACTTGTGAAATTCTTTGCATTGAGAGATTAGATGTTTATTTACGTCTCTCTATCCACAACAAGGACGTTCCGAAGAGAGGAAGGAGAAGTCATCATTTAGAATGGAGTTAAAGGAGCATGAAATTTGTGCACAAGGAGCAAAGAACTAGTGAGTTGAGAAAGAATTGAATGAAACATGAAATAAGTTAAAAAAGAAAGTAGTAGGTGTTGAAAAACAGGACAACAGTGAATCGAAGAAAGATGGTCCGTAACAAAACAAAAAAACCTATTCTATTTTAACAAAAGGAACGCTCACCTAACTTTTAGCACGAGACATTACATACTCTCCCTGGGAGCGCTAATTCCCATAAATACAACAGTTGTATCCCCATAAGAGGTACAATGAGAGATACTATTTGCTACTTTTCAGACGTTGAAGGTCTACTGTAAAGCCAAAGGGTGGACCACAACATTGAAAAACGGCGATTGTTCATCGATTCATCAAAACAAATATGAAAGAAGTATAATTACACAATGGGACCAAATATGCAACAGTCTATGTTGGCTATCCTACCCACCATTAAGAAACTTATGAAACCATGTCGCTACTTCTTGAAAAAATATGCTATAATCAGTACAAATAGTGTCTCTGCAGTGACTGCGGTGATTTGAAAGTTACCACTATTCTCATGGGAATGCAGACTGGGTACACCACGTACTGAAGTTTCATCTGTGAGTAGGACAGTAGAGATAGAAAGCAAAACTACGCAAAAAGAGTTGTACGATTATAAAAAGAATG
This sequence comes from Platorchestia sp. MABIK, assembly GCA_014220935.1. NCBI lineage: Eukaryota > Metazoa > Arthropoda > Malacostraca > Amphipoda > Talitridae > Platorchestia > Platorchestia sp. MABIK. The sequence continues at coordinate 49,499 of JACJUY010000471.1, read as the reverse complement.
CTGTAAAGAAATAAAATGTCCTCCGTGTGCCGTTGATCGACCGAGAAAAAGTTCTCACGCCACCGCTTCACAACTTGCTGGGGCTTATGAAGAATTTCGTGAAGGCACTAGACAACGACTCGGATGCTTTTCGGTACCTGTGCAATAAGTTTCCAGAGTTGAAGTTTGCAAAAGTGAAAATATGTTCATAGATTCACAACTAAGAAAGGTAATTGCATTCACACACTTCTAAGACTTACGAAATGATACTGAACGAAATGTTTGGGTAGCATTCAGATAAGTTGTACCCAATTTTCCTGAAAATTTTAAATTTACTGACAACGTTAATGTCGTGAAGAGCTACATCAGCAAGTACAAATAGCTGGGTGTTAACATGTCCAGCAAATTTCATCTCCTCGACTCACAAATTGACTTCTTCCCACAATACCTAGGTTCAGTCAGTGGCGAACACCGTGAACATTTTCACCGGGACATCTCAGTGATGGAGTCACGTTATCAAGGTCGACGGAGCGAAGCAATGTCGGCTGACAACTGTTGGACACTCCAGCGTGATACCTACAAAATACTCAATACAGATGCAAGTCTACGCAAAAGAAATTCAAACCAAGCACACCTTATAATCTGGAAGAATTTTCGGTGTGTGTATTATTTGTTGAGCTAGATATTACAATATTTTATTTGTGTAATGTACATTGTTGTGATTGCCGTATTTTGCGCATTTTTCTTAACCGTGTCGCTTTCGTGCACCTTTCAGGCCGTATTGAATAAATAAAAGATATTGTATAAAATATAGTGATCCTACAGTGTGCATAGTCATCGTTTTGTGTAATAGTGATTTGTCACTGGAGGGGAACTCCGAGTCAGGAGAACCTGTGTTCTTGTACAGTTGTGCCCGTCATGAACATTTTAAACCTGCCCGACTTTCCGTTCCTTGTGTTGACGACCGTGGACATTGCATAAGTGGTGTAGGGTCTACAGGAATGCAAGTGCTACCATGTAATGACGATCGCTAGGCTTTCGTGTTGTAAGCGTGCTTTGCGGCGGTGCGTGTCACAACATAGAATTGGTGCCGTGACCAGGATTTCGACACCGCTATTTTTGTGTGTTTCTGTTTAATAGTGTCTTCGGAGGTGCGAAACTGTTGCCCAGTGTATGTGACAAGTCGTGGTACGGGTTAGACAGTTTACTTGTCGGAGTTCCCCTCCTTGTGACTTGTGCTGAGGGTTGCACAGCTGAGAGCTGCAAAGACAAAATAATGAATGCCATTAGTGGAGCAGATCCTGGATAGCAGGCTGCCTCAGAGAAGAAGATTTTATCCTCGAAAATTTGCAGCACATAAAAAAATTCATGATGGTGGTAGGTTCAAGAGAGGGAAAAGTCACTACCAAAGCAAAAGAAGAACTGCAGAAGTTGAAGCAAGATTTTGATAAATTGATGGTGAGCTTCACTAAAACAGAAGAACCCGAAGAGTTAGGAGAGGCCAACAAGTCCACAGGTCCGGGTGTTATTCCTAAGAGGAGAACAAAAGTTAGGCATGCTGAGTCATCTGCCTACTCATGCAGCTCATCCGTCAGCCAAGGGGAGTCTCCTAGTGACAGTTCTGAGACTTCGAGTGATTTCAGCGGTAGTGCTGATAGCAAAGACCGTGGTAAGGTGAGAAGAAGACCAAAGAATAAAAAGAAAAGGCGACATCGTGGGAGTGAATTCACCCAATTGGTGGAAACCCTCAGCCATTTGGACATGAGGAAGATCCCGACCTTTGAAAAATTTGATGAAGATTCAGGTATGAATCTTAAACTGTACCTCCAGTCGTTTGAAGAATTTTGCAAGGAAAATTTCAAGGGTTCAACACTATTTTGGATTGGAGAGTTGGAAACTAAACTGCAAGGCGAAACACTGAAGGCATTGAAAACCGTGAGGTCGGTTAACGATTTATATGCGAGTCTGAAGAGGAAGTTAGAAGATTGGTATGATAATCAGAAGCTGGCAAGGAAGAGCAAAAATAAAGGTAACTTTGTCCAAGCAAAGCATATGAATAGTGAGAGTATGTATTTGCTTGCTACTCGGCTTGAAAAACTGTTTGCAGTTGCATATCCAAGCAAGGATGTTGCAACCAGTAGAACCTTGCAAGAAAAGTATATATCTGTTTTGCCACGAAAGTTCAAGAGCTTGTGAGAACCCAAATTTTGGGGCATAGAATGGTGGGGAAAAAGCCGAGATGGGAGGAGTGGAAAAAATTTGCCAGCTTGTGCGACCTTGAAGCAGGAAAGGAGAAGACATCGGATGTTGAAGAGGTTGTTATCAACGTTGGGGTAAAGGAAAAACCGAGGCCATATCAGGAGAATCATCTTCAGTATGAGAATCAACAGAATAGAGATTCCGATGGCGGTTTATGGAATGCAAAACCCACCTATCGCGAGAATGTTCCAAGGAGGATCAACAGACTTCCGCAGCATTTGAAGAAAGGAACAATAACTTGTACCTACATTGGGCGTATTGGACACGGCGAAGATGACTGTAGGTCCAAGTTGGGAACGTGTTTTGCTTGTGGCTCCCGGGACCATTTTTTCTACAACTGCCCTAAAAAGACGGGTAATGGCAGAGGAAAAAACAGGCGCTCCCATTTTGGTGGTGATGTGGAGTTTTCCAACTACAGGAGAGGCCCTGAGGTCCATCAGCCATACCATCATCGTAATGAGACTCAGAGATCCCATGAGCTAAGGAATGAGAGAAATGAGCACTTACCTGAGCAAAGATACCGGAGCGTAACTGATGTTCGTCGAGGGAGCACTCTTCAACGGCAACACCAGCAGCGACGTCTTTCGGAAAACTGAGGTGCTCTGGCTCAAGAGGGGGTGTGCCAGAGTTTAGGCATCAGAAATCCTCCGGCAATTCGACTGATGGACTATGGTCTAATAGATTTGCTGTTTTGAATGACGAGATGGACCATCAACCGGACAGCTGTCTTGAGGGCTCAGCTGAAGTGATGGCTGAGAGTAATGAAGACAGAATGGACATGGTGGAACAGCTAGAGTGCAGCGGAGACAAGTCATCATCTAAGCCCACGAGCAGCGGGGATGGGAATGTGGTATCAGCTGAAATTCAAGTGGATGGTCAGGCAACAATCGGTAATGAGACGGTTGATGCTGTTACACCTCTGACCAGGACAGACCAAGAGTCCATTGAGGTATACGATGTTAATATTGTTCGATTGCTGCCAGGAAAATTAATGACAATTCCCTTTGTTGTTCGGGGCAGAGAGTATAAGGCCTTGGTAGATAGTGGTGCAAACGCTAACATCATGAAGGAGAGTGTGTGTAAAGATTGTAGGGGATGTATTGATGAACGTTTGAAGAGTAGAATTAAAGGCTTAGGTAGTACATTTGTTGAAACTATTGGTAGGGTAAAATTGGCTGGTGAAACGTTAGGGTTGCCTGCCGCTTCCTATTCTTTTGATGTTGTACGATGTGAAAAGAGTGCATTTGACTTAGTGTTGGGCTTGAATTTCCTTAAGCAAAATAAGTTATGCATTGACATGTCTAAAAGGATGATTTCTATACGAAATCAAGGCAAAGGCCGAGTTTTGTATTATTTTTCTGATTTGGGAGAGGTCAGCCATGTCATGCACGAAACTATACTTGTGTTTGCTGCTTGCGATGTTGACGTAGAGAGGAAACGGGCAGCTTGCATTCCTGTTAAGGTTAATCTGGCTAACCTAGGGCCCATCACGTCAAATCATGTGTTCTTTTTTGAAGGAAAACCGTTGAATTCAAAATTACACAGCTCTGATGGCATTATTAGCTTTGATGTAGGTCAGGAAAATGTTGTAGCTGTAAAATGTAGAAGTGGAACCTCAACTGAGTGCACTAGAGTTAAGAAAGGGGAAAGATTAGGGTATGTCAGCACCTTAGTGGAAGTCCCTCCTTTAGAAAGTGAAGGGTTGGAGTACTGGTCAGATGGCATTAAGGACGAGATAATTTTGGGTGATAATGTTACTGCTGAGCAGAAGCAACTGGTGTATGAAATGTTGGTCAGATCTCAGGATGCCATGTACAGAAATGAATTCGACATAGGAAGGGCCAAAGTTATACCTCATAGGATAGAACTGAGTGACAACACTCCAGTATGGCAAAGACCACGAAAATTTTCGGAGCCTGTTAACAAGGAAATTGCAAAGTGTAAGGAACTCTTAGCATTAGACATAATTGAGCGTAGTTGTTCACCATGGAGTAGCCCTATCGTACCAGTAAATAAGAAATCTTCTGATCTAGGTAAAAGAGAAATTAGAATGTGCATAGATTATCGCAAGCTCAATAAGCAGACTATTACTGAAAATTTCCCATGCCAGACCTATCTGAACATATTTACAGTGCACATTATACAAAGTTTTTCACCAAGTTAGACTTAATCAAGGGGTATTATCAAGTTCCATTAGATGCTGAGAGCTGTGAGTATACTGCATTTAGTACTCCTCATGATCATTTTCAGTTCAAATCTTTATCATTTGGTCTCAAAAATAGTGGTATTACTTTTCAGAAGAATATGCAACAGATTCTCTCAGAAGTTTGTTTTAACAATGTCTTAGTATATATTGATGACATTTTGATCCTTAGTAAAACGTTTAATGAACACTTGGAATTAGTAGAAAAGGTAATGAACACCTTGAGCAAGAATGAAATAAAATAAAAATTTCAAAGTGTGAATTTTTTAGAAGGCAAATGAATTTTTTAGGGCATGTAATTGGTGAAGATGGCATACACAAATCTCCGGAGTATTGTGATAAATTACACAATTTCCCAAAACCTGCAACTGTTAGTGAATTGCGGCAATTCTTAGGCCTTGTAAATTTTGGGAGACGTTTTCTTCAAAATTGTTCGATAATGGCAAGACCACTAACCGAACTTACTAGGGGCCAAAAACATTGTAAGCTGACTTGGAATGAAGAAATGGAAAAGGCTTTTCGTCAATTGGAGGAAAAGTTATTGGAGGAGGTTACGCTATCTTTTCCAGATTATTCTGATGAAGCTGCCCCTCTGGAGTTGTCTGTAGATGCCTCTGCCGTAGGGGCTGGAGTATGATTAATGCAAGTACAGCAGGGAGGCTACTGGGTCATTGGGTATTCATCTACTACATTTTCAAAGGCTGAAACAAGGTACTCCACTTTGGAGCGTGAACTGGTAGCCATTAGGTGGGGTATCAAGGTATTTTCACCATTCATATTAGGTACTAAGTTTATTCTTTATACCGATCACAAGCCGCTCGGTTTTCTCCATAATATGGCTATTACTAATTCGCGGTTGATGCGTACATTCAATGATATTGCCGAGTACGATTTTGAAATAAGGTATAGACCTGGAAGCGAGAACGTAGTAGCCGATGCGATGTCTAGAAGTGTGTGCGGTCCGGGCGTATGTCTCGGGGATGAAGGTGAAGAATTAGGTTTACCCACTGGATTAAGAGTGATGAAAAAGATAGATGGGGGTGGAGATTCATTTTTTATTTCTTTGTTTATGTGTTTAGATGATTTAAAGCATGACAAAATACATTTGGAATTACCTAAGGATGTGTTATATCTAAGTGTGAGCCTTGCATGGCAGGCGCCGCCGGATTGCACTTGGGTTCGGATAGGTCCGAAATGCCTAGACCGCAACCGCCGGAAGCTGGCCTGCGAAGTCCTTTATGGTGTCTTGCTACGCTTTGCCTTTTACAAGCTACGGAAGATCTTTGTTTGACTTCCGGACATTGCTAGTTTTAATGAAGGTCTGTCACCGACGGAATCAGTACATTAATAGGAGCTTTGCTTTGCTTTTACTTTCCCTTGCTCCGTAGAAGTTTAAGGCTTCTGATACTGTAGCTCCTACATTGGTAGTTTGCAGCTACCTCTGAAAATACATCAAGTTGTGTCGAAAGTACGACACTACAGGATGATCTAGGGCTTAGAGAGCTTTTGGTTGATTATTTAATGCAGAATCCATCTAAATTCAAAATCAAGATCACGAAAGAGGTAGGAAGGGCTCTCAGGTCAATGAGAAGAAAGGGCCAGTTACCAAGAGAAGAACTATTGCTGGTGGTTAGTGAAATATTTAAGGTAGAAATTTGGATTCATCATGGGATGCAATGGCCGGTCGTATTTAAAAGACGAACCCCTAATTCTGAGGGAGAATCTAAGATTCACTTGCAGTGTATTGCAGGAATCCACTTCAACCCCGTTTTTAGCCGAGTAAATGAAGAGGCATTGGTTTCGTATGTGAGGGGTGATCTTGTGAATCAGTACTGTGAATTAGGTCAAAAATTTGATGATTCTATCTTAAATTTTGGTAACGACAGTGTAGATGAAGCTGAGGTAAATGTGTGTGCAACGGAATGCGGTCATGGAATTGAAGTTGGTACTAGTTGTGCAGTAGAAATTGGAGGAGTTAAAATTTGTGCCTTGATAGATACGGGATCTCAAGTATGCGTAATCACGAGGGAAGTGACTGCTATGCTGATTGATAGGGGTGTGCAGTTTGATTTTGATCAAGTAGAAGATTCTGCAGTTATAGGAATTGATGGCCGAAGAGCTTTGTTACGTGGTGTGATTCATTTCGATTGTCTTCTAAAGGGGTTAAAGATGGGTGTGAGAGTACCATTTGCGATAGTCGAAAGTGATGCCACACCATGCTGTTGTTTAATTGGTGCAAATTTCTTAGCAGAAAACAAGATAATTATTGACTATGGTAGTCTTTCCGTGAGCTTTGTCATCGCTGGTGAGCTGGTTAGTTATCCCTTTAAGGTGGAGGAAAACTTGGAGGAATCTTTGTGTGTCAGTTTGATTGTTTTTTTCAATTCGAGTGTATCAGGGTCAGATATTGATGAAGAAACTGTTGAACTTGTGGATCAGGAGAGTATTGTAAGTGCTGGGGAAGGTGACGACAACACGGAAGCGAGGCATAACGTGAGAGTAAAATTTATTTTTGCAAACTCAAGTATCCGGAATATTCAGAGTAATGATTTTGACATAAAATCGTTGAAGACAAAGATCAATAATGGCGTACATGTGAGTTTTTGGAAACAGCTTCGTCTTGATCAGTTCCGGAGATATTTCAGTTCATTGAGCGTCGTGTCGAATATTGTTGTTAGAAGTATAGGTGGTTATTATGTACCCGTTGTTCCATTTATGATAATGATTGATGTTGTGTACAAACTTCACATTCAACTTGCACATATAGGCATTCAAAAGATAGACAAATTAGTGAAACAACACTTCTGGCATCCTGCAACTGCTTCTATTGTTCGTGATGTTTGTGTATCGTGTAGGCTTTGCCAACTTTTTAAGACATCTCCTCAATTGGTGACACCACCTACTCACAAGATAGAGGCTTCTCATCCTTTCGATCTTGTTGCCATTGATTTGCTTCAATTTTCTCGTTCCTCTCAGGGTAATGTTGCCTTGTTAGTTGCCATAGATCATTTTTCTAAATTTCTCATAGCCATTCCCATTAAAGATAAAACATCAAAAACAGTGTCAGCAGCTTTGAAAAGTAGAGTATTACCAGCTATGCTAAGACTCCCGGGCCGAATACTAACTGATAATGGTAGTGAATTTCGAGCATCGGAGTTTAATGAGGTTTTAGATTCGTTTAATATCACACACATTTATAGTACTAGTTATAGAGCTTCTTCAAATCGGTGTGTAGAGCGTAGTAATCGGACAATCATCCAGATTTTGAGGGGTATCACCTATGATAATCCTTTAGATTGGGACAAAGAAGTAAGTAGAGCTCTTGTTACGTATAATAACACTCATCATTCGCAAATTGGTTGTAGTCCGTCTCAGTTCTTGCTGCAGAGAAGTCATTTTTTGCGTGGTCATGTACCTATTGAAAAGCAACTTGTGAATAATTGGGAGCAGGGTCATGAGAAATGAAGTTCTTTCAAAATAGGACAGAAAGTATTGTACAAAATTCATCACATAGGTAAACAAACTAAACATAAGCTAGAGCCCAAGTTTGATGGCCCCTTTTGGGTGGTTAAAGTCC
>JACJUY010000471.1:21406-32827 GCA_014220935.1 Platorchestia sp. MABIK | reverse complement strand
AAATGACTTATAAATGCGATCTAAATTCTAACAACGAAGAAAATCATTAAGATGGTAGCTGGACGGAGAAATTTGAGTTTGCTGTAAAATAAAATGATATATTTCGAATCACTCAAGCACGAGTACATAACAGATTCACAATTTTCAAAATTAAAATGAATAAATAGCTCACTTGCTTACATTTCTAATTTCACATTTCATTTTCTCTCCACTCTCAAAGTACTAATGTTTCTCAAATACGTTTCAAATATAAAGTCCTTGTAAATCTTTAAGGAAGCATTTTGGATCACACAATTATTGAGTAAAAAATGTCATTTTAAAGGCCAAACTTTTATTATAGTTTGTTCAACAATGCGCCGGTCCCCATGTATTTCTGGTTTTTAATTCATTTCTCAAAGGAACCGTGACCATAGATTGGTTAGGTGTCATAAGCCAGGGTTTCAACCTATGGAGGTGAAAGAATAGATAGCCCTCCTGAAGTGAACAGATCAATATCAACCTCCTGGTGCAGTCAATGATGCTTTGCGGTCCTTCGTGGTGCACCATGAGCAGCCTAGTCAGTGTTTCTCTTTGATGTATGAAAACCCACACTCAATCCTACAGACTAGAAATTTTAATTTCATCAAACATTATGAACCAAAATAATGCCCGCAGCGACTAACTAAACTCTTTCAAGCCAATAGTTTATCAACTTGGAAGAATAAAGCAATAAATTTAAAATGCGGACATTCATTTAGATTCTCCGTCTGTTTCTTCAAACACCGTTCAAGAAGCGCTGATCTCGTCAGGCCTTGGCACACAAGAAAGACCTTCAAAAGACTCAGGAGGGGGAAGAAAGTGGACAAAGTGAAGGATGCACAATTTGTGAGGGTCAGAAGGTACCCCTGAGCTTCAGATCGCTTCACTCAGAGCCAAGAAGTTTCGACAGACAGACAACAGAAAAGAGACAAAGCATCGTAAGAGCTATGAGCATGGCAGTTAGCCACCATAACTGATCTCTCCAACGAATAGACTGTACCTGCCAGGTCGTGTAAACGCAAGTTCTGGCAGTAGTGCTTCAGCAGTTTGTTGATGATTATTTTTTACACTATATTGTTATTTATTAATACAGATTTTTTTTCAGCTAGGAGAATTTACGCAACGCCAGCCATGAAAGTCTGATCCCTCTGATTTTGGAGCAGAGTTTTACGCCACATAGAAACGAGGTTCAGACACTGTTCTATGTGACTCACGCCACATACAGGCCATCAACAAGCTTAATTTAAAAACGGCAATAAATAAATGAATATTCAATGTCCACGAATTTGGAAAGTAATTGCCTAGAAGTGAATTATTTAACTGACCACAATACAAGTTCCAATGATGAAGAATCTTGCTGGTCGAGCCCAATCAATCTGCTGCAGTCCATGATTCTTCTCTATGAATATTTGGGAAGTCAAGTCCCCAACTGCCATCAAGCTCCCTGCACAGAGAGCAAAATTCATGAGTTATGCAGCAAAAATCCACTGCAAGGTTATCAAAATCAAACAAATGACATAATTGATTCAATTCTTAAAATCTACATCAAAAAATTGTGCAAGAGATAAAATATTCTAATGAACTACTTTCCTCTAATAAAAACTTGCTAATAATTAAAAAATTTAGACAATCCCATAAAAATCATTCAATGCATTTTTTAAATGCATTAGAAATTGCTCTATCATTAGGTTTAAAATAAGACATCTGCAAAAAGATAGGAAATAAGTAAGTAATTCAGCAAGTTGACTAACACAGAGCATAACTCCCTGCTAACTATTTGTTGCTGACATACGATGTCTGTTTGATTCATGATTGATTGATCATAAGTTTGTTTAAGTCTACCTAACTATAACAAAGGTGCTCCAAAAATGGGGAGGAGGCAAGCCCCACTTAGTATGAAATTAGTGGAATCTATGCACAAGGTGGTGTTCTCGCACATGATCCTTGAACGTAGAAACAGCAAGTTAGGAAGAAATTGAGAAAAAAAAGATAAAAGCTGAAGAAGAAAGTAAAAAGTGTTGAAAAACAGTGTAGGCATGTCTCCAGATTTGTCTCTTGAGTGAAAGGAACATTCAGCTTGCATAAGGCTGTAGATTGTGTTTGCTCTTGTTCCTTCAAATGATTTTTAACGTTAACTAGAGAAGTAAAATGAGTTTTTAGAGATGTTTTTAACATTTGTTTTTATGATGTTTTTTTACAATTGTACATTGGTAATTCTGCATTGCTTGATTTTGCTGAGCATTTGTGATTGAATAATTTCTAAATGCACTGTCTTTCTTCCTCTTTGTCACTTGGTGTGGTGTCATTTCAGTCACTTAGTCACACACAGAATAACTGAAGAGGTATTTCTTGGCAGAGTTATTCTTTCATAAGATATAAACAAGTGTTGATCTGGTATGTGTTGCTTCATTGTTCAGTTCTGCTTTGCTTGTAAATGTTTTTGTTGCCTTAGGCTAAGATTTACTTCAAGTTGTGCATGACGTTTTCTTTTGGCCAACTGGTTCTTTTATTTCTGCATTGTTAGAAGATTAATTTCTTTCTATTTTCCTAGTCTTTAAAACCATGTTGTAATAAAAATTTTCCTGAGCCATTGGTTTGAATTTACTGATTTGATCTTAGTGCAAATTCATTTAAACTCATTTCCCAGTTCATTTTTACAGTTACTTTGTTTCATTTTTAGTAAATGCATTTACCTTGCTTAGCATGAATTCATTTTCAGTGTGATTTATATTTTGCTTCATACAGAGTTCGGCAAGCTAACTTCCTTATTTTGTGTAGTAAGAAAACAAAAAGTAGAAAATATCTCTTTTTTTATATTTTATAATACAAAAGTTACACATTTAAAGCTGTAGTTTACCATGTAGTTTTAAAAACCGTGTCGTTAAAGTGACGCCCACCATTATCGTTAAACAGGGTGAACCAAATTTGCTGTTTCTCATCACTTACTACGGCATTTTGAGGGGTAGGTTGGCCGTTTCCCTCTAAATGTTTTTTTTGATCTTCAAGAGTTTATGGGCGGTCAGTAGTAGCACGGTGTTTTAATACCCTCACAAAAAGAAGTTACATGGAGCCAAGTAAGGAGAATGCACTGGCAACTGCAAATCACTTCTAAGTGAGATGAAGCACCTTGGGAAGCAATTTTGCAACACAGCCATTGATGCCCTTGAATTTTCCACTTTGTTTTTTCTGCTCAGAACCAGTTTCCTGGAATTTAGTTACCCATAAAAGGATAAATTTCTGGTCCAAGATTGGTCCCAGAGGCGCAATATTGAGGCGATTTCGGAAAGCGTGCCAGGTTGACACCACCAAACTTATGTTGGAAAAATAGGCGTCTACGGCAAATACATGCTGTTTGTTACTCCAACACATGCTGGCAACTGAACCACATTGTCACAACTTTATGATACCCTTACTCAAATGAGACCACTCCCACATGCCTGGGGATCCTGTGAGCTTTGAGCACTCACTTCAAAAAAGGAAGTTGACTTGCCACACCCTGAACTTGACTATGGAGTCAATTTTTGAGGAATCCAAACAGACTGAAATGGTCCATTTTCTTTTTTCCTGCATTTAATTTTGCATCATCTGTTTTCAGGGCGTTATTCAAAGGGGCTTCTCCTGATTTGTCTTCATTTATTCCAAGCTCCGTCACTTCTTTTTGCATCACCAACCACCTGTTCCACAAATAAACCATTATTTTCTAAAACAAGTTTTATTACTTCCTAGCTGTGTGGCCAAAAATTACTACGTGCCATGACGAAAAAATGCTAGTGCCCTGTCCTTTACAAACAGGGCCGCAGTGAACAAAAAAATTCTGGAAAAAACAAAAACCTGTTCTACTTTGACAGGACTACCTGACCTTCAGCTTGATACTGCACATTTCTCTACTGAGTGCTAATTCCCACATATACAGTAGTTGTATTAACTGTTATATGATTTAACAGAGGCTTCTTCTCAAAGATGTACAACAATTCAATAATTCACTTGTTTTTTGTCACCAATAGCCGAGCCAATAAAATTGAAATTTGTTTTGGACAATAAGGTATCACACTGTTTGACATGAACATGAATAGAAGAAAAAGGTGGTAGTATTAAATGGTTCCCATTTGAAGACTTGAGTCTGGGTGCTCAGCACTCCTGGCATACATATGTGGTGTCATTTAACACGTTGACTCCGATTGTGCGGTTGCTTATGGTCAGTTTGGTTAGGCTAGAAGAAGCCGTTTTGAAAACCTGGCCTTTCTGCTTTAATACATTTTCAACCTTTTTGAAAAGTGTAAAGAATACACTTAAACCATAATATGTTACCTTTTACCCTAAAATGTAATTAAAAGTGCAAAGAATACCCTTGAACCATAATATGTTACCTTTTACCCTAAAATGTAATGAAAAGTGCAAAGAATACACTTGAACCATAATATGTTACCTTTTACTCTAAAATGTAATGAAAAGTGCAAAGAATACACTTGAACCATAATATGTTACCTTTTACCCTAAAATGTAATGAAAGGTGTAAAGAATACACTTGAACCATAATATGTTACCTTTTACCCTAAAATTTATTTTGGATAAGGTAGCAAATAGTTGAAATTTTAATTGCATAGTCCGGTACATAAATGAGCAATTTACATAGTGGTACACATATGTACCACTTCAGAGTCAACGTGTTAAACATACAAGACCACCTATGTATGGTGTTTTTTAGTGCAGAAAAATTTCAACCATAGATGGCAAAACTCAAAATTAATCAATTTTCACAAATGATGAAATGCCAAAAACTCTCTAGTTTTCAAGTTATAAGGACTTAACTTTAAAACTTAAAGCAAGATACCACATGCTTGCCAATGTTAGCGCTAGTCTTGATAGTCCTCATCCCATTAAAGCAGGTTTTTGTTATTTGTACAATAAAAACAGCAAGCATTTCACAGCTAGAAAAAAAATCTGCAGTTCCATGCTATTGAGCATTTAATGTTTGTGCATTTTAACAATTTAATGAAATAACTACTAAAGTTCATCATTGATGGCTCGGTGTTAATTTTCTAACGAACATTCAAATTGCAGATATTTTTCGTAACTGCAAAATGATTATGGTTTTTATTGTTAAAATAAGAAAAACCTGCTTTAGTGAGGTTGGGACTATCATGACTAATGCTAAAATTGGCTTCCGTGGTATCCTATTCTTAGTTTTAAAGTTTCTTCAAGTCCTTATAACTCAAACACTAAAAATTTTTTGGCCTTTTATCATTAGTAAAAATCGATTTATTCTGAGTTTTTCTTCCTATGGTTGAAATTTGTCCACACAAAGAAAATATCCTATATTGTACACAATATATACTAGGAATGAGTATATTTTTAACCCTTTAACGCCCAACTGGACTCTACGGTCCTCTTTCGAAAAGAGCCTCAATATATCGTATTCTTCGTTAAATTAGTTCCCTAATGTGTTCTTTGGAGTTCACTGCCAAGTGGCAGTTCCTTCCTCATCCTGATATCAGTGATTACCTGATGCCGGCGCCAGTTTAGTGACGGTGGTTGTGATATTCATAATATGAGTACAAAAATGCAGAAGTTAAAGGGTTAAAAGCAGAGGTGTTGGGGAATTTGTAAAATGAGCATTGATGAATTGACTTAGCTTCTCAAATGAAGAATAAGAACTGCAAAGAGCAATATAATGGATTATTTGAAAGTTTCATACTTAACCCAAACATATATTTGGCAACAATTCCAGTATAAAACACAATAAGGATAAAAAGGAAAACCAACGTGGCTAAGAATGTCATGATAAAAACAAACATTTTGGATCATAACATATCCATCTTCAGTGTTCTGAAATACAATAAATTGAAGTATTAAAACATTATAATTATAAATCTTCTGAATAAACCTGATGTAAGATAATGAGATTAAAAATCCATGATAAAACAAAAACTATTCAAAATATTAACAAACAATAGAAAGTTTCACCGCCGTATCACATTTGTTTATTGACGGACGGTTTTTTAAAATGTATATCGACTCTAAAATGTGGAGATCGGATAAATTTGATATTGAATTCAAAATTTTAAAATTTCTTTCAATAACAATATGGTCTTTGTTCAAACAGTGTTCTTTTATAGATGAGTTGGATGGCTTGGTCAGGTTACAGCCGGTGCAAAAGGAAATTCCCCTGTGTTGTGCACACCTCACAAACAATTGGAGCCCAGTGCTACCAACGTAAGAGCGCTCGCAGCTGTCACACGTATATTGATATACAACTGAGGTGCACAACATCACATCCGGAGTATCCCTTTGCTTAAAATCTAATCTGATTTTCCTATAATTTTAAAATATGCACAAGGATTTATTTGTGGAAAAAACCTCTTTACTGTTGATACTACTTTCATTTTCATTTCACAGGTGCTGCACCCTGCACATCTATATGGTGCTGCACTGTCTCCGTACACCTCACGTCTGCCTCATCTGTCGCAAAAATGTCCATATGTGCCGTCATCATTGCCGCTACTATCTTCATTTGCTCCGAAGTCAAATCCGTACCGTCCAAATTAAGGTCATCCGTCACTCCGTCAATCTCTTCACCGTCCTTTACCTCTTCCCGACACAAAGCCACCAAAGTACCTAGTCTTGTGTGCTTGGCCAACTTCACATTGCTGTCAAAAAGGTTCATCACTTCTATTCTAATATGCTCATTATCTACTATATTTACTGATGAAGCTACCATCAATGGACGAGTCCCATTATCGACTGGCTCCAAATACCCTTCAAATTTATCTGGTGCCCTCTTCACTTGAGCGGACAAACGCAACATCTGCCTCGGAGCTACAGTCACTTCTGCCACACTGAAAACTGGAAATTCCGCCCTGCGCAAAGTCACCACCTTCAACCGAGCTATTCTCATACAATCTTTGACATTTCCTTTCTCTAAAATCCTATCTCATGCATTCAACGTTAGTTTGAAGCTATCAAGAAAATCTAAGCCCAACACACAGTTGAATGGCTGTACTGGCTTTGTCATGACCAAAAACCTATGCACTGGGAATCTAGTTCCTCCAATCGTAACTGCCAAGCCTATCTCTCCTTCTATTCCAATTTCATTACCCGAAATTCCCACCACATTGCTAATGGAAGAAACGCAAAACTGTCCCTGCACACTTGGGATTTTCTGGAGAAGTTCTTCTGTAATGAAAGAAACTGATGCACCTGTGTCTACTAGACCATCAACCTGCAACTGCCCAATCTCAACAACCACAGAGTATGCTACTGCTACATTACGTTTTTGCCGTACCATCTCTATGTTTTGGGGACTATTATGAAACTGCTCCGGTTGTGCCCCTTCCACACCGGAGTCACCTAGTTTCCAGACTGTTGCCCTGGCTGGTGCGCACACTGAAAACTACGATGTGTAATTTCCCCACACCATACAAAAGCTGCGCATCTCTCCATAAATCCCTAGCAGTCCTTTATCAAATGCCCCTTCGTACCACAGTACACACATTCCAAGCTGCGCTCCGAACTGACAACTTCCCTGCGACTGTCTCTATTTGATCCCTGTTGTGTACAGTCCCGTACAAAATGTCCTTCCTGCTTACAACGAAAACAGCGCATTGATCGGGCCTGTCTGTGTTCCTGGTGCTGTGTGGTACCATTACCTTCATCTGGCTTTTAGGGCGCCGCTAAGTAAATTTGTTCCTGTCGTGTCCGATTCCCTATCCTTTCCTTGGTAGCTGCCATATCGACTTCTAAACTGGCTGCTATCCTAACTACTGCACTGAGTGCAACAGAATCCTGATGGCCCACGAAAAATTTAGGTTGAAGTACCAATTCCGGTGACATTGAACCAATGAATTTATTTCGAACTAAGCGTTTTTCCCCTCTATTCCCAGACCAGCCACTTTAGCTACTAACCTTTCAAGCCTAATGCTGTAGCATGTCAATGATTCGCCCTTATTCCTCTCTGCACGCAAGAATTCCGTGTACCCAGCATCACTTAATTTCTCCTGAACTTATGGTTCCTGAATGAGCCTAGCTTTTACTTCCCCATAGTCAGCTCCCGTTCCGTATGCTTGAACTATTTTCCTGGCTTCCCCCTCAAGAAACTCTGGTAATTCCTGAACCCATGCACTCTTATTATCCTGATACTTAGAACTTGCATACTTTTCAAATGCAGTTAAAAATGTTGAAACCTGACCGTCACCTGGCCTACCACAAAACCTCACAGGTGGAGGCAAGTTAACTGTACGCAAGCTCTCGATTGCCTCTGCGAGACTTAGCATTACGTTAGCCAGCTCTGACGTGTTTGCCATCCTCACACTATTTTCAAATTATGCCACGATTTTCTTTAAAAAATTGTTAACTAAATTGAAACGATATGTTCTTTATTAAAATTACTAGTACCTTATTGTACCCACCAATTAACCTGCCGGCTGTACCAAGTATCCAAGGCCAAAAACCACTCCTGACACCAAATGTAGTGAAACCAGCCGGCAAATTGTTTCACCACTAGAAAGCTTGTCAGGATGCCGACCAGGCAGGGTTAGCTACTCCGGCTAAATAGCTAGGCCCAGATACTAGGTTAAGTTGTGGCACGGACAGGTAAATAACAATATTTAAAAGGCGATGAGTAAGACAATGGAACATATACAGGCTCAGGGCGTGTCTTGCAGGAGCCGTCTCTCTACACGAGATCGTATATCTCCCGCCGACTACAACACCCCGCAAAAGTAAGTGACACTAAAATACAATAGTAAAAGAGGGCGTAGGATTCACCAAGCACGGTCTAGGACTCACAAGCATCAGGCAAGAAGCTTTATTTAGCTTGCTCGTAGAGAAGTGCACTGTACAAAGGTCCTAACGCAACTGACTCGCTACCGTCGTGCAACCGCGAACTTTGGCTTCAGAATGGCCCAAGCCAGGCAGTCGCAGGAAGGAGCTCTATGTACATAACAGCGGTACCCTCAAGGTACAAAACACGTAGTGAATTAAGTTGCTACAGGAAGGAAAAGGAAAACATAGAAAATAAAAAAAGGTATTAAAACAGGAGAAAGTAAATAGGGCACATGAAGTAGAAGTCCTAAATGCAATCTGCAACTAAGATAATCTAACAGATGTTCCTAAGGGTGCCAGTCCCCAAAGCTTGGATGGACAAGGTCAACTAACCTAAGCCTAGTGCTCATCCTATGCCATCTTAAAAAACAATGTGGTACAAGTTAGCAAACATGCTTTTATGGCAACTTTCAAAGAGATGAACCAATTCAGCAGTGAACTATTGAAAATAAATTAGTGTACTGGTGTCTCAAACTTAAAATAGTTAGGCATGGAAGACAAATATGCTTTATCAACCTGAGAGGAAGTACAGTTTGATATTCTCCTCCAAGTTTTTTGTAGATGTCCCATTGTTTTTGGCTTCATAGTTGAAAGTTTGTTCTATAAGTTACACTACCTAATAAGATAGTGTAAGGTTAGTTTCACATCATACCACTTCAAAAATAATGAACATGGGCTAGTGTTCTTGATTCATCAATGAAGATCATTTTCACTGTTAGGATTACAATCAACGATTCCCTTGTTTTATGCTCAAGATATCTCTTATATCAAGGTTTCCTTTATCAACACTGCTGTTTGCACAATGCCAACACTTAGACAAGTAATTTGACCACACTAGCCTTACGTTCGTTCATCAAATGAACTCTGGAAAGCACGTTTGCTCAGCATTTGATGAAGAGATGCTCATCATCTCATAAAAGGCCGTCAGGTTATCAGTCATCATACGAGTTACGATGAACAAAAATAGTGGACAGTGTCGACAAGTTTTGCAGCGGTTATGTTGAATTTATCTGATGATTGTGGCCCCGTTTGGCTGGACATATATTTATGATATGGCTATGAGCTGTTTTCATGGTGGTATCCTTATGTAAAGCAATGAAATTTAGAACTATGTCCTGCAGTTCAGTGAAAAAGCAAGTAGCCTGTCATCGAACAAACAAACGAAACATTTTGTTCCAACAATATTGATACATTTTACATAAATGATTACATATTGTAAACGGGCGTCAAAACTTTGCTGCTGGAAATGAGGTCAGCTCATAAGGGAATTGACGCTCCCCCAGCTCCAAGTCAGCTCTGTGCAGTTTGCTATGTGTCAATGATAGTGATGTACCGATACCATTTTTTTGGCCGATACCGATACTCCGATACTTGGAAATACCGATACTACTACCGATACCGATACTATGAAAATTATATTAAAATAAAATCATTATAAGCCCTACATGGGTGTTATTATAAAATTATTCACCAATTCATCTAATAATATAACAATACTGACAATAAAGTTTTTGATTATGAATAATAAAACTGCTCTTGCTCTGTTAACTATATTGTTAAAAAAACGAAATGAAATACATTTGATAGATATGTGTTTCTAATCGTATTGCAACGTAATGTAGACTAGCTCTAATAGTAACTGGTTCCAAAAGTGGACCAAAACAATCGAACGAGGTTTGAACGAAATTTCAACTAGGTTTGGACGAAACTTCAACTAGGTTTGAACGAAACTTCTACTAGGTTTGAACGAAACTTCTACTAGGTTTGGACGAAACTTCGACTAGGTTTGGACGAAACTTCGACTAGGTTTGGAAAAAACTTCAACTAGGTTTGAACGAAACTTCAACTAGGTTTGGACGAAACTTCAACTAGGTTTGGACGAAACTTCGACTAGGTTTGGACAAAACTTCGACTAGGTTTGGACGAAACTTCGACTAGGTTTGGACGAAACTTCAACTAGGTTTGGACAAAACTTCGACTAGGTTTAGACGAAACTTCGACTAGGCTTGGACGAAACTTCAACGAGTCGTTGAGTAACCATGAGTCAACAAATAGATGCTAGAAATCAATTGAAAATGACTAAATTTAATCTAATGGTAAAATTGCCCTGTAAAATGCTAGATTTTGCATTTTAATGCTATTTTTCCTGCTAGATGATAGATTCGTACTTTAATCCTAAGTTGGCAACACTGCAGTCCAGTGTCATAGTTTGATTTGTTTCCCTCACAAAGTTTTTCGGTTGCGTCATCTTTCCGCTCTATTGTCGTGTGATACCGTAATAAGCATGTATGAACAGATAAGTATTCACTGTTTAGCAATCTTTTTTGCCAACTGAGGTTATTATGCGACTAAATTTATTTATAAATGATATTTTTCCCCATTTGCAGGCCTAAAAAGTAATTTAATGTAGCATTTAGTCTTAGAAACAGCAGTGTGAACGCAAGCAGTAAATGTATGTACTAACACACAATGTGCAGAAGCAAACACGGCTCTTTTCGGTTTGGGGGCCTACCGAATTTTCATGTTTTTTTCGCCAAAGTACGTATTTTGGTGTGAACAACGCGAAAATGAAAACCATTTTGT
>JACJUY010000471.1:10393-21046 GCA_014220935.1 Platorchestia sp. MABIK | reverse complement strand
TCATAGAACATTGCTCTCACTGACCGTACGTGACTCATCGGGAATTCAAAGTTATAAATTCAGTTAGCGGGCCTGATTAAACGCTGTAATTTCAACAGTTAGCGAACTAATTTACTAGGTATGAATAGGCTCTATTTGCTCATACTTTTCCTTTCATGATTTATGACTTTAATTTTTATGATAAAATACGTATTATAGGAAAGTATCGGTAAAGTATCGGCCGGATTTTGCCGATTCCGATACATCGGTACATCACTAGTCAATGATTTTTTTTGTGGTGACTGCTGACTCAAGCAGCTCATATTCAATTATTTACTGAGTGCTCTCCATCACTTGTGCTCCATGTTTTGCAGATTGAGCAGGCTATGCATTAGGTTCGTGTGTGTAAAGAGTTAAATCGCGTCGGCGTTTTCATTTCATGGTGAGTAGATTGCAGAAAGGTGAAATTTCAAACATTTGAAATTGAAGTGGTATATTGTAATAAAGAATGGTTTAAAAATGCCTATCATAAACGTTAGTTGGTTCTTGCCGACTATGGTCAGGCTTTGATGTATAGATTGTTGAGTGATTATGTTATTATATCTTAGGTTAATTGTTTTGCAGAGAGCTCCGAGAGCTTATACCCGTACCCCAGTTGTGTGGACTGTGGTTTGTTCGTTTTTTTTGGTTCGTTAGCTGTCCCTCATTTTAATATATTTCACTTTTAAACCTCCTGTTATAGTTTTGAAATAAAGTTTAATAAATAATCAACCTAACTAAACGTCGGAGGTATGGGATGGCTATAAGGGGAGTTAGGAGGCCATCATTATTATCCTTGTAATAGTACCCTAGCGAACTTACCCTCGGAAGAATTATCCTAGTAGGTGACGTCCCCTTAACAATATTAAATGAAAAAACGGTTGATTTTTCAATTTTTTAGTATAGCTCATGCAGATTGACTTTGGTTTGTTTACGTTTTTAGCCT
The DNA here is from genome assembly GCA_014220935.1 of Platorchestia sp. MABIK. NCBI lineage: Eukaryota > Metazoa > Arthropoda > Malacostraca > Amphipoda > Talitridae > Platorchestia > Platorchestia sp. MABIK. Next base: position 20,082 of record JACJUY010000471.1, on the reverse strand, counting down.
CACACAGTCACGATGTACCTGACATGCCTAATGGCCGTTTGGCCCAACAAGCGTCCGTGGTTCATTTTGATGGCCGAAAAATGTAGTAGTGTGGCCTTGATGTAGAGGGATGACCTCAATTAAACCCATTGCACAATTATAGCTGTAGAAGATATCTTGGCGCATGCTGAATTTTGACACTGATAACTATGTTAACACAAGTAAAAACCCAGCAGATAGTTTCAAGTTTTGTAACGTTATAACAAAATGTGGTTTTAACATTAAAAACGAACGTTTTGACTCAATGAGTCATTCTCAACAGTTGCTCTGAAAAAAATTTTAAAAATTAAAAATATTGAAGGTAAATGTAAAAGTAAGTAAAACTAAATAAAATCGCTAAACTTTTTGCAATGGAAAGGCGGATTGGGAGTCATTTAAATAAGGTTTTCTTTGTAACATATAAAAAATTCCACAATGCCCAGATCAATGGGGCATGAACCAGCGGCTAAACATTAAAATTGTCTGATTTTTGGCATGGGTTTATATGGCTGAATGAGAAGGAGCAGCAAGAGGACGGTTTGTGCAATAACTTCTGCCGCCATGCTCTGCAACGCGAATATGCAAGGCTCTAGTGGTAGAACAACATACTCCAACGCACACTGTGCGCAACTGTGTTGATAAATTATGGGAGAGAGCATACCTTTTGGAAGTTTATCTTTGTAGTTGAAGAAGGAACCAACTTGATATTTATTAAGAAGCACAAAATGAAAGTTAACATGAGTGAAATATTTGGATAAAAGTAGATACAATTCTTTCTTCATTTTTCCCGATTGCTGACCAAAAAAATCCGATGCGCATACAAAACAAATCTCTCCCTATAGTAGCAACAGTAGAAGTTTGTTAGTACATTTGATTCCAAGTATTCCTCAGAGTTCTTAGGAATTTTCTGATTTTAAAATTTTAACCGCTCCCTCAAACCCCTTCGATCCGCGCATTATAGAATCTCTTTTTCTTTTACAACGAAAGCCTTTTTTTAAATGACTCCCAATCCGCTTTTCCTTTGAAAATGGTTGAGCAATTTTACTTAGTTTTACTTACTTCTTCATTTACCTTTGATGTTTTCAATTTTTTTTTTTCAGAGCAATTGTTGAGAATGACTCATTGAGCTGAAACATTCATTTTTAACCGTAATGCTTTCAATATAAAATGTTGTGCATCAAAGCCTTACTCCTCGCTTTGATTTTCTTAGTTAAAATTCATAAAAATACACACCGACATGTGCTTCCAGAAAAGGTTCCACTTTAGAATTTTCAATTTGGGCTCATTCCGTAAAGTAAGCAGTAATCTTGAAACAACAATGAAAATTACTATTAATATATTCCATGTTCAATTTCTGCTTCCATTCAGCATAACAATAAATACTATTGAGGTACGGTCACAGAGGTCCTTCAAAGGGACAAAACTTGAATTACCACTACTTTTTCTGGGTTAAAATTTTAACTTACATAATGACAGGGAAATTGGGTTACAGGTTAAATTTGAAATCAAGTGTCATATACCTAAGTTGCATGATAAATCAAGAAGATAGAATAAGAATAAAAAATGAAAGAAGCACTAATGCTGGAGGTTGGTTGTATTGTACACCAATGTCCCAAAAAAAGTCTGGTGCCTCATTAATTTGCATCAACAAGGGAGACCCAATTCTCGAATTTGAGGGATTGGCATACCTCCATGAAAATACAGACATATACCAGGCTTCCCCTCCCTACGGGAGGGTAGCCAACAGCAGGCCACAATCAATCACCCTTAGTCACTCTTAGTCACTAAGAGGCAAGAGAGGCAGCACTGGATCAGTAGCAGCCCAGCAAAACCATCTTCCACAGTCAGGCTTAACAGCCATGGCTGGTTTACCCTGACCGCTTCATTGAGTGCAGCCCATCCCCCAGCACATAACAGGTCAACCCCATCACGCATGGGCAGGCGTCCAGTGACAGCATCAAAAAATAAAATCCCTCCTTATGCACTGCTTCCACTCACTTCTGTTCGCAGCCACCCCTCTTGCAAACTCCACAGTCAGACCCCTCTCATACAAAGCACGTTTCACCCCATCCATCCAACTCAGCCATGGCCTACCTTGCACTCTAACACCACTCACTTTTGACAAATAAATCTTTTATACCAGCCCCTCAACATTCATTCTTTCAACATACCCAAACCATCCAAGCACTCTTGTAAAGATTTACGATTCAGATACCCTACGTCGTGTTTAAATAAACGTTACGAAGGAGGGAGCGTTTGGCCAACGATCACCTTCGCAAAAGAACCGCCATCAAAAATATATTATCGTCAATACGAACAGCCTGTGCCAAGTTCTACTAACATCGCCCAGAACATCTCAACCAACGGTCTCTTCAGTCAACCTCGAGAAAGCGTCGCTTGAAAGCTACCCACCATGACACCCCCTCTCTGCGAGAGCCACGTCAACCCTGGCATCTTAAGGGAACTGTACGTGGTGCCGGATACTGCCATCTCTCTTCATATAATTCGACTCTGTTAGTAGACACTTAATGTTTGTTCATTCCGTGTAAATACTTGTTAATTAATAGGCGAACGTAATTATATCTAATTATCTGACGACACTTGCTATTTCCGGTAAATTATTAACGTAAAACATTGTAAGTGTAAAACGTGTTTGTTCGCGGTCATGACGGCGTCGCCTCAGGCTGCGGGTCTGCGAGGGAGCGTTAAGGTATTAGCGCCACCGAGACTCTGAGCGAAGGAAGTGTAGGTGTTTCGCTCTGCCCTATGGGCAAAGCGATGGCTCTGGCAGTCAGATGAGTATCACTCCTTCATGTATCCACTATTACCATTCATTCTTGTTATCTTACGTGTAGGATCGTCATTCGCTTTCAACGTATGAAGACATGTTCTGTACCTAGGAGTGCGGCGTAATTCCACATTATGTATTAGATAATCTGTGTTTTGCTGACTAATTCGGTAACTAGGCTTCACATCGATATGTGCTAATTATAGATAAATTCCTGTCCATCGATTGTGTTATCTAAATTGAATTAACTATTTGAATCAGAAGTCATCGTTAATTTTCAAGTCATCATTTCTATATTAAATTAAGAATTTGGAAGCTTGTTTATTTGATCCTTTGCAGTTATTTTGCCATTAATCATCAGAAAAGTCGAACATCAGAAAATTATTGAAAATACGTCATCGGAAATAAATGACTTTTGGATGAGATAAAAGAACTAGACAGCAAGAACGATCATTATAATGTAGCTGAACGGTGGAATTTGAGTTTGCTGTAAATAAAATGATATATTTCGAATCATACAAGCACGAGTACATAACACTCTTTCATCCATCCGCTCACTTACCCTTTTGACAACACCTGTCTGCCCCCTAACTATCTCATCCCTGATCCTATCTCTTCTTGTTACTCCATACATGCTCCCTAAACACTTCATCTCAAACACATCCAGCTTCCTCCTCTCAGCTGCTCTCAAACCCCAAGACTCTGCTCCATACAACAAAACTGGCACGTTTAAGCTTTCAAACAATCCCCTCTTAGCACTCATACTCAAACTTGTGCTCAAAATCTTTCTCATTGCACCCAATGTCTTGCAGCCTTCACTCACTCAATGCCTCACTTCTACTTCTATACCACCCTTCACAGCCACGTCAGACCTGAGGCACCTAAAATGCTCTACCTTTCTAACACTTCACCATTTATCCTCACATCCAATTTTCCAAACACTCCACCTCTTGAACATTTCATCACCTTACTTCTATTAGCATTTACACTCAATTTACGTCTTTTGCACACTCTACCATACTCTGCAATCAGTCTCCGCAGTGTTTCCTCCATCATTTGGAGGAAATCCGCAGTATTTCCTCCAAAGCGCTGTATCATCTGAAAACAACAGCTGACACACTTCCCAATATATACCATTTTGTCCCACCAACTGCGCACTTTTTCCCAACACTCAGGCATTCACTTCTCTCACTACACCATCCATAAACAAATTAAACAACCACGGCGACATCACACATCCCTGTCTCATACCTGTCACAGCTGAAAACCAATCACTCACCTCATTCCCTACTCTCACACATGCTCTGCTATCAATATAGCAGACCCCTCTTGATTGCATTCAACAGTCTCCCACCTTCTCCATACAAACCTACAACCAGTTATAATGCCTCACGGTCTACCCAGTCATACACCTTCTCCAAATCCATACATGCCCAATATACATCTTTTCCTTTTGCCTAGTATTTCTCATTCACCTGCCTCACAGTAAACATTTTATCTACACAACCTCTACTACTTCCAAAACCACATTGTTTTTCAGCAAGCACACCATGAAAATATACAAGAAAATCCCAGGCAACCAACAAACACAAAAATATAGAAATTCAATAATTCCGGATTACAAGTATAAAAATCATGGCAGTACTCAGAGTGCAGAGACCCACTTACATGAGCGCAATTTTCTTTGCGCGTTCTCCTTGATGCAAGAATGGTTTGTTTTTGTGTTGAATACTAATAGGTTTTGTTGCAAAAGTTATGATTACTGAAGGACATCCTATCACACATTTTATGAGGCTACAGTACAATTCAACATATAATCAAAGGGCAAATACCACTTGATTGACAATTGGAACACCTAAGACTACCTCGTAAAACAATTCCATTAAAATACATTATAGAGATTGAAACAAATTTGGAGATGATTTAAACATGATGTGGTTATGATTGATGCTTATTGACCCACTACCGTGATCCAACTTCATGACACCCCTATCCTAATGATTGATAATAATTAGAACTGAATTTGGCAGGCCAAATAACCCCTCTATAAGATTAACTACACACTGATTACATAACAGAAATGCAATCTCTCCTACATTGTGTTTTTCCAACAGTGCGTTTCACAATCATGCCTCCAAGCTACAAGTTCTTTTCACTCAGACATCAGTTCATAATTTTGCACAATATGGAAAATATCAGTTCATGAAACTTGCGCCGATGACTGTGCGATTGATCATTCCGACTCTCCATGCTCCGGCATTGTGTTTCCTCCCAGCTTGCAACAATTGAATAATTGACCCATTACTCACCCACAAAAATCTTTTGATTTAGATATTCAGCTTTACTTAAAGCATCAAGTTTTTCATCACATCAATTTTGAATAGCACTTTTTTTTCAACTTTCTCTCACCCTCCCTGCTTATCTCCAGATGTTAGATTTTCTTTTTTCTTTGACCGCCACGGTCTGGTTTTAATTTTTATTCTGCAGATAGGAAAAGAGACTCCTATTATTTTTTCAAAACTTTTTAATTGTTATTGTTTGATGCACACTATCCCCCTATTTTTATTTGTGAAAATATTTTTCAGTCAACACGCACTTTTTCTGCTGTTGTACACCCTTTCAAAGTTACCGCTCAACTAAGCTCCTCTAAGCTACATCATGTGCTTGTGGGTGTTCCAAGCGCTCCCCTTTTTACACGAACCAATCCAATTTTCTGTATTTTGGAGGTGCTTGCATAAGTCCTCTCGTAAAGGCAAAGCTGTCTTATTGGTTGCAAGAATGCTGTTTCTCTGCCTGTTTTGAAGTACAGACTTAGAAAATTTTTTTATGTTAATTCAATGCCAAACCTTCTCTTGTATATTTTTGAAGACCTGCCCATTTGGGTTCCCCGCAGTCCTGAAATCCTGTCGCAACGCCCGATTGTTAGCTGTTTGTATACCCTCAAGCTTGAGTGATGTGTCATATCAACCTCTTGTGGTCACCTGTTCCTCAGCTTGTCAACTACAGCCCATCTCACTTACCCAAACTCTTACCAGCTCCACATCCACACATTTCAAACACAAACATACAAGGACTCATCAGGCATAAAAAGTGCTGATGCAACAATTACACACTGCTGGAAGATGTAAGTTTTATTATGCGTTAAAAGCTAAAAATTAAATGTGCAAATCTTAACTAAGTACTACAACAACAACATTGCTGCCTTGTAATAATTTCAAAAATGAAATTAATTTAAAAAAAACACAATTTAGTCATGCCAAAAAATATCATCTAATCATTAATTCATTAAATTAAAATATTTCATGAAATGGCTGTAATGATAAATGTTAAAAATACAATATATATTTGTAAACCTAAACATAAGCAGCAAAAGCACGCAAAAAAACAGCCAGGCGCGTTTGTGAGGGAAATATGGGTGTATCACACTAAGAGAATGGGGGGTTCATGTGAGGGGCTGTGTGAAGACGGGTAGCTAGTACACACAACAGCACAAAAAAAGCAAAAAGAGTAGGATGTTGACATGTAGCATAAAGAATTGGCAAGAAAATTTTTTCACACATGCTAGGAAATAAGGGGTCTTGGGGATTATTAAAGGATTTGAGCGGGCTGTGCGTAGTAATACAATTGAAAGCAAGGGACACATATGCATTGAGAGGCGACGCTCTCAGGCAAACCAATCAGAGACCTAAAAATTTTCACGGGACAGCCACCGCATATCATTCGAGAGGTATGTATACAAGCGTGGGACGGAAAAAAGGTAGCCCACTTCACTTTCCATTGATTCTGTGTAACACATTCGCAACATGTAGTTGGCCTAGAGAGCAACAAAGGGGAGGTGAACAAATTTTTGCGTGTTAGGAAGTGAAGGTATTTCAGGGAGTAATAGCATTTAGAATATTAATTTTTGTTGTCAAACATTTAGGGAGGTCAGCACACAAGTATGTAGGGCAGTTTTATTACGTTGAGTATCGAGGCCGGTTAGAGTTGGGAAGCGTCGGTGAGTAACGTCAGAGATGGGGATGCAGTCTTAAGGGAAGCGAACGGTTTTTTGGGGCCTAAAACTGAAAATGAGATTATTGCTTGGAAATGCTCCTAAACCCTCCCTCCATCACGTAGAAACGTCATTTGGCCCGTTTTGGCAACCCAAACCCCCATAATTACCCCCAAATTGCCCCTCCCTCCCCCGCAGTTGCGCTCAGAGAGACCAGCTGCGGCTCTGCTTAGCTCTGGTTGGTGTTTCGAAATGTTTTTTCTTTCTTGGGGCAGGATCAAAATTTACACGAGTGAAACAGAATGAAGAGAAATTTTAGGAGAAAAGTTTAATGCACAAAGTAATTCCTTAGTATTTTAGTGTGTAAGGAAATCACACACTTAAAGGGTTTCCAAACTTTTCAATTTTGTAACAAATAGAGGACAGAAACGTAGAAGTTCAACAAAGACTGCGGCAAGAACGGAGTTGGTTTCCGTGTAAAAATCGGTTGGGATGCCCTCACTTTCTCCTAGTTTGCAAAGCAGTTCAGCAGGGACACGCAGGGAACTGCGCAGCCTAAAAGGAACAGAAAGAATTGGGTTAGAGTTGAGCATCAATAGGGACTATGGTGACAAAGGGTGACTAATCAAAGTGAACTAAGTGAATAGGTATAATCAAAAATAGCACGTTTCCAATTCTTAGGAAAAAAAAGTAATTGATAAGTGACGTAATTGAATTATTGTAAAGTACCTCCTGCAGGAAACTTCTGACAAATTCTTGTGCGCCCTTCTAAAATCTTAATTTGTCAGAAGTTTCCTGCAGGAGGTACTTTACAATAATTCAATTACATCACTTCTCAATTACTGGTTTTTCCTAAGAATTTGAAACTTTCTATTTTTGATTATACCTATTCACTTAGTTTGCTTCGCTTTGATCAGTCACCCTTTGTCACCATAGTCCCTATTGATGCTCGACTCTAACCCAATTCTTTCCGTTCCTTTTAGGCTGCGCAGTTCCCTGCGTGTCCCTGCTGAACTGCTTTGCAAACTAGGAGAAAGTGAGGGCTTCCCAACCGGTTTTTAAAGGAAACCAATTCCGTTCTTGCCGCAGTCTTTGTTAAACTTCTACGTTTCTGTCCTTTATTTGTTACAAAATTAAAAACTTTTGAAAACCCTTGAAGTGTGTGATTTCCTTACAGTTTTTAGACAACTATCCATTCATTAGAGAGGTTTAGTGGTCTATTGACCTTCTTAGTGAGTGGTTCTGTGCTTGTCCGTCCTGTGAAATGCCTTATCAAATGCAGCTGTTTGCTCTGGCAGAAGATTCATTTTCAACTTTGAGGGGTATGGGTAAATTTCAAAATTTTTAGGGCTACAACTGTTTATTTGATTGTCATAAACATGCTGTAAATACCCGAAAGCTTATTTCCCTCCGAAAGTATTTTTTTTTCATTTTTCAAAAAATTCATGGCAAAATTTGTTTGCTTCCCTTAACAGTGTATTGTGTTCCTTTTTTCATTATTTTGTTCTTGAGCAGAGTGTTATGTTTATATTTTTGAATTTGGGTTAAAATCAAGGAATATCTAATGGTCCAATTTTGGGATCACAGAGATTTTCTATGTTGTTTGTTTGCCATGATTCTGTAACACATTGTGCGGCCGAAGTCTACCATAAATACCAAATCCGCCATTTTGGCAAGTCAAATGATTGATGCAAATGCTAAAATGTTCTCTTGATTATTATATTCTTTATTAGAAATAGTTCATCATTCTCTGTTGGAATCTAGGGTAACAGTTTGTTAATTGAGAGAGTGGATTATTGGAAGTCAAATTTGAAAGAAAAATCAACTAAATTACAGGGGAATAAATTACTCAACTAAATCATTGTTTACAGAGAAGGGTGGTTGCATTTCAACACACACCAACTGCTTGACGTCACATTGGAGTGCCGACAAGCTACCCCGAGCAGAAGGGAAGTGTCATAAAAACACCTGTGCTCAAAAATGGAGGGGAACGACTGGCAATCTACGAGCAAGAAAGTGACTGGTCATGCAGTGCAAGCGCAATTAGTGTGTTATTCTTTGCATATTTCCCGTGAGCAATTTGGTGAAGTGCAAGAAAAAGAGATATCCGCAAGAAACGAACAGCTGAAGGATCACGTTGGAAGCAATCGTTCAAAGCGCTAACCCTTCGGAGACTTTAATATGCATTTCATTTTGCATTGAGTGCTTACTGCATTTGTGGGAAATTCTGTCTCTATGCCTTTACATCAATAGTAAAGCAAAGGCTTGATATTGCATCAGTGTGGGCTTCTCGTATTTGTTTCCCATTTTGTCTCAACATTTGTTTGGCATCAATCTAATTCACGTATTCATTAGCAGACTTGAATAAATTAATTATAACATTAGGAACTAAAATAATATTATTAATTATTATATAAGGGATGCCTGCATCTCAGTAGGAAGTATATCCTTGAACCTAAGTTTTGTGATTATTGATAAGTATTAATCTAAATTTTACATTGCTGAAATATTTTTGTAGTAGCTCCAGTATTTGTTTTTTCATCAATTCTGACTGAGGTCCAAAGTAAGGGAAACATAGAGAGAGCATTCATACAGAGTCTGCTGCTTGTTGAAAGTTCAGAACATTTGCATATTTCAAATCCAAAAACTTCCTAATTTGAGATTTAACAAAACCACTAGAAAATCTATTATTCCTAAAAAATAATTTTAAGGCAACCATATCCAAAAATCGGAAACTTTTTTTCTATGGGACGTACGTGTATGAAAATTTGCAGACTACTAGATCTCTACATTTGTAACAACTTATCTTCTATGAAATTTTTTCATTGGGGGCATAGAAAATTAATTATTCCTTATAATTAAAAAAAAACATTTTTTTTTATTTGAGTGTAA
>JACJUY010000470.1:220955-232319 GCA_014220935.1 Platorchestia sp. MABIK | reverse complement strand
GTTTGCCAGAGTCTTAGCATATAATTTGCTCATTGATTTCGTCTTACCATCGTTAATTAAATTCCTTACTTTGATAATTCTTGTCTCTGTTCTTCTGGTATGATAGAAGAACTGTTCTTTTTGTAATGACAAGTTTTGAAATGAGATGACATTTTAAGTTCTGCTCTTTTCCATAAAACCTATTTCAGCCTTCTATCACTAATATTTTACAAACTACAGCATTTTTAAATCGGCTACTTTTTTTAGCGAACACCCTGAACAAAACCTCTTTTCCCCAGCAGTTTATTACTTCCTCTGACGAGGCTAGGACGATGCGCCATTGTATTTCCTACATTGAAATAACTCGATGAAAATTAGGGGATGTTAGAAATGAAATTGCTCTAATTGCCGGTAGATTTTTTTACATGACTTTTACATTCGTCTAAAATGCCGAGACTTTTTAAAAAAAAAGAGATTAATCTATTAATTTGCTATTTTTATAGTCGTTTACACTGGTTGCTACATACTTCCTACTAATTAAAATGTACAAACTAAATTAACGCAAAATTTATCTTTGGAATAGAATCGTGGGTCACGTTTACTCGGCCTAAAACTGTTGCAATCTGCAGCGAAGCGGTGTACATAAGCTTTCAAGCCTCACAACGATCTGGTGAATAGTTCTGAGAAAAGCCTCGAACTATGGATTCTGTCTCAGACCCAATTTCAGACGTTTCAGACCCAATTTCTTGCTCTTGAATTATTAAGATAATTGAAAACTGATGGAAGTTAAATAATGTAATGGATATTAATCATGTCGAAACAAATTACGTAGTTCATTTTCTTCAAGCCGGGTGTGGAATAGTTATAATGAATAGTTTTCTTCTTTCTAGCCAATCAATTTGAGCAATCGACTAGAAAGAAGAAAACTCTTCCTTATATGATAGCTTCATCAAACTTATTGGCGTATAAGAAATAGAATCCAAGATTCCGTAAAAACGCTTCGTTCGACTTTTCCTAATGGATGTGCCCAGCGTTTCAAGTTCCGAATTTTAATTCTAATGCAAAAGAAATGAATAGGAGATCTTGTCTAATACTGTAGTGAGAGAACAAACATTCACTCCAGTATCAGATCAAATGAATGTGATGGTCAGTTTGAACAAATGAGATTTTCTGAGGTAATCATCGCATTCATTTTTCCCTCTTTCTTTCCTGAAGTTGCTGTGGAAAACTGATGACACAAAAAAACGTGTACATTTTTAGGTTCTTAACTGAATTATATACACGAGCAATAAAATACCAGTTTACTTAAACTACAATGGCTCTCTTATTATGTTGTAAAAACTTCATTTATTAAATGATGTATACCAGTCTTATTTTTACCTCCATTTCGTCGAGTAGTTCTGTTTTCATATAGGTCCTAAGCGATGTTTTATTGCTAGGTCACGTGAAATATTTGATTTTTAATGATGACTCAATTAAATTAAAAAGTGTTTGACTTTTGACATTAATTTGACTTTTCAAGTTGAATTCCCAATTAAGATAACAAATTCCGTAAGAAATTTAACGAGCTCTCCATTCCTTCCAGCACTAATCTATATACATATAAAAGAGATCGTTCCTCTTATTCGTGAATTGAATACATGTACACTTCATATTATAGACGTTGTTATATGTTTTATTTCATCTTAAAGACAGTAATTTTTCGCAGCCTACCACTTTTTGTAGTCTTTTTGTTACTATAACCATTGACTTCATTGGCTCAAGTTCAAATCAAACATCATGTAGCATGGAAAGCCCGACTCCACCGTAAGTTTTTAGGAAGAAAGCAAATCCATGTCAGTTGAAAAAGCATTCAAAATACAAAATACGAGCGAGAGAAAAACGCGTTTCCGGAGATCGGTTAAAAATTCCCCATGGGCAGAAACCTACGCGAGCATTATGAGAAGGATATGTCGAGGCGATCTGAAAATGTCACTTTACGAGACCCAAGAGAGACAGCTTCTTTCTGTAGCCAAATTGAAATGCATCTTACTAACGTAAATTGCACGTGCGGGTACACTAGATCTCCGTGAAAAAATTTCAAAGTCTTAATATTTGTCGGGAGGGAATGTAGAACTGAATAACTACATTCAATTTTTTCATACAACATTGAAAGGTACAGATTAAAATGCAACTGTAGAACACAAGCAAAATTCAAGAACATTGAACACTTAAGTGTATGAGTGTAACAGTGTTCTGCATATGCTTCAAATCAAGATCACTTGTTAATAATTGCATGATATTTTCTTACCTTTAGGATAAAAAGGAAAACCAACGTAGCTAAGAAAATCATGATAAAAAACAAACGTTTCGGATTATAAAAATTTTGGTTTTCCTTTTTATCCTAAAAGTGAGATTTCCTAGAAGTCGTCCAATTTCATCTATTTTCTTACCTTTTACCGTGCTCTGAAGAAAACAACCGTTTACCTAGTGAAAAATGAAATAGAATTTTCAATGCACTGGTTTGCAAGTGACGCACGAATTTTCTCCGCTTTAAATTTCAATGTATCACTACTACTGCTGTAATACTACTCTAATTTCTTTGCGGTAAAACTCTTGCGTGAGTTATTATGATGAAAAAGTTCTCGAATTTCTGAAAGTTTAAGCAGAAAATCAGATTTCTGGTAGACTTTTCTCTTTTGCCGGAGATAATTTTGATAATCTCCTGGTGAATGTAGAAATATTGAATCATACATGAGTACTTATATCTTTCGGCTTATACATTCCCTCCGAACTGCAGGAAAATCATGTTGAGAAGCCTGTTCACTCCTTCGATATTTATAAGTAGTATTATGGATCTGAAAAATTTTTTGCAAAGGGTCTAGTAATGACTCAAGCTTGTTCACCAGTGTGTTTGAACGATGCATTTTAGGATTTTCGTTTGCCGAAATCATTTGATGCTCGTGTTATGGAATTTCTTTTTGCTGTTATTTCATCGTCATATTTTATCTTCGTCATCGTGACTTTTTTCTTGTCACTCCAGTGTTGCAATAATCATTCATAAGATAGATAATTCATTCGTAGTTTCAATCAAACTAATCCCATAATAATTGTATGATGCATCGTGTTTCAATACTTCAAACTTTCAGGACATAAGGTAGCTTGATTATTTTTGCTATATAAGATAGCATTTGTATCATTATCAACTTCAATGACGTCATCGACAACTTACAACTCCATCCTCAACAGGAAAGTAAGAAAACCTGAACCACATTGATTATAATTATTTATTGCTTTAAGAAAAAAAATTCAGAATTACCTATAGCAGAATAAATATATACCAAGTACATTAAAATGAACCTAATGTGCCTACAATAATTCAACTTATAATGATAATACATGCTGCGCAAAAGACGCAAGACAATTTAAGCGTCAAAACAATCTTACGAGTAAAATAAACCTAGGCGGGAGTTGTTGATGGGAATAGGGCTTGTGTGAAAACATATAACAATGAATACTCATCTTGCTCGTGGGTTCCAGGTTCGTGATTGGAATTAAACTTTAATAAAGCACGTCACTCATATTTGATGACGATTAAGAAATATTTCATCAAGAAAACCCCTCGCCAAGACCGAAGGACAGTCGGAGGAAGAGTACAACTTCCTTCAGGTGCGGTTGTGCCCAGAACGTCTCGTTTCCAAGATGAGTAGCACGCCTTCAGGTATCAGGAGACCGAATTGTGACGGTTATGATCGAGTTCCACGAACAAGCGGCGTCGTTTGGCAATTATACATGGAAGTCGTATTTGCAGCAGAAATAATGATTTCTATTTAATTGAATTGACAATAATATCGTGCATATTTTTCGCAAGAAATTAAATCAAACAATGACACAAGAAGATTGTTACAAAAGAGCCTCTCTCAGCGTCGACTCCTGTACAAAACTCTACTTAAGTCTTTCAAAGGCAATAACTCACTACAAGATCGATTAACATTTACTTAAACGCGTCGAAATTTGTGTAAAAATCTGATTTTAAAGCCTATTCGACAAATCTCAAGCAGTAAATTCGTACCCAGGTCGTCCCTACCTTGGAGCCTTGGAGATAAAGCAGTTTGTTCCAACCAAGTGAAAAAATGAAGTGGTTATTTGTTTACCACACACTCTGCACAGAAGCCCTCCGACTTCTTGAAGGAATGTTGAGATCGAGGTACCATGACAAATTGAGCATTTCTTGAAAAATTAGCTTACCTCAAATGAACCAGTTTGCAACAGTAACACTACTTCAATGATAAAAACTAAATCGGTACAGTTGCAGTTATGAAATCACCAGTTTCTGAGAGTTTCATGATGAAGAAGAAAATGCTGCATGGTCTTGGCTCACGCGAAAAACGGCGTGTTAATGTTAACTTCAGAAATATTTATGATAGTTCTGGGACTCTCTTAGGCTTCGGCCAATTTTAGGTCAACAGCTGCTCTGCGGTCACTATATGGATCAACTTCACTTCTCTGTGAATATTTTCCTTAATAATAGCCAAAATTGTTAGAGTCTGACATCAAAGTACAACGTCATCAATCACGTTTACTGATTTTGTTTCAGATACGCTGAATTCTTTTTAATGTCTTGTAGCAAGAAGAATTTCTACTTTAACGTTTGATGATTTTTCTCATAAGAATGAGTCAATGTTCTGAAACACAGGCTTACGAGTATTTTTGTGTGAGTGAGAAATGATATTAAAACTTCAAGTTCCATTTTTGTGAACAAGTGACACTTTTATTGCTCAAAAACTGAATTTTCAACTGGTGAAGTTTTACAAATTTCTTATTATATATTTGAATACACGAGCATGATCGGATTCATTCTTCAATTTTCATCAGCGTTTGCTAATGTTTGTGTGAAGTGCGGAAGACGGCACATGTCACTCATAACTGAAGAGAATTTCTGTGAAGTTCAAATTTGTTTCTCCCGAATCAAGAGGTAAACGCGCACTGGGATTTTCTGGTCTTTTAATGGTAGGGCGCAAGTCTGAAGGTTGAGACATGGTTGCTCCAACAATATTCATACCTTCGATATTGACAGATGAAAAGCCACTGAGATGCATCTTCAACGCATCCGTGCCACGCAATACGCCGCATGCAGAGTAGCGCCCAACTTCATACAGCACTGACGGTAGAGAGCAAAGCGGGCGGAGCGTAGAGAGAAAATCGAGACTGACAACTCATCCAAGCAGGACATGACTGATCGTGTGATGCAGCCATAATTAGTGTACCTGAGAACGCTGGTGCTGCTTATTTATCGGCCCCGCAAGAATGTCCACTTGACAACAAAAGTTTCCCTAATACAAAATTGTGAATGGAGCAGCGCAATTTTGCGCAGCCACGTGGCAGCCTCGGCCGCCATACATGATGCTGCCGCGATCTGCCTTTTAATCGAACGTTACTGCTCTGAACTGCGCTACATTGGTCTTAATCTGGTCAGAAGCCGGCTTCAGATTTTAACTGAGTTGTTGGATCAGTTCATGTCATTCAGTGAGCTTAGCTTCAAGTGAAGTCAGACATCATCACCAAAAAAAACTATCTAGGCTCACTTTGAAGGTGAGTGCGAGCTTTATGAATGGAGTTGAGGTTGTGCTAGAAGCGTGGCTGGAAAATGAGATAGCGCCTTCAAATTTGTTGAGTCGAAAGATCAAAGCGAGCTCCTTAGGCAAGAATAAATAGCGTCATTATTCAGACACTAACGAATACCGTTCCGGATTGGTGCACAGATCTAGAGCAGCGGCTTAAACACCAGTTAAGCTAATTAAATAGCAAGGAAGTCGCAATTCAGATAACGAAGCGGGGTTATTTATCAAAATAACTTTGAAATTAAATTTAATCTACTTCGTTTGATGTCAATGCTGTCCGAATCTTAGCTCTCTAACCGTAAATTTTATGTACTAATTGAGCGTTCTACTTCAAAGCTGCAAAACGTAACCTATGGAGTCCCTCAATGATCAGTTCTCGGATTTTTCTATTTCTTTTCTTGATAAAAGATATCGTGCAATAAACATCTTTTTCAAATTTATAATATTTTAGGATAACCGAACGCAATCATCAAGTTTCTCCGAAAACCCAGTGAGTATCGCTAACCAAATAAATAGGAATTAAATGGCATTCCGCAGTACTTCGTGTCGCAAAGAATCGGTAAAATGGAAAACAGGGCTAAATATTTATTTATTATTAATCAAAGAGGTAAAAACGGGTAGCTTACTTGTTTTTAAGCACTGGAAATACTCAAGAAAATGACTGCTGTAAATTTCTGGGAATAACACAAGATGAAAATTTGACCGTCAAAAATCATACCAATCACACAAGTATGAAACCGTATAAATCCATTCAGATTTGGTGTTAAGTTCAAACAATTTTCAGCAATTTTTGACCATTTAAACAATTTATCTACCGTATTTGATACATCAGTAGATTGTATTTTAAGTCTATTGCAATGGACACATTTGAGTATAGGTACTTGTGGGCCCGTATAAGTTCAGCGGCTTCTAGTGCATTCTATCATCAACGCTGTTTTAAGATGTCCAATTCTGTTCAATTTATTGGTTCGTTCAAGATTCGATGTTTAATTTTGCAACAATAGTTTATATGGACTAGATGAAAGCAGTGTATTTTAGAAAAGACAAAAGATCAGACAAAATATATGCCATTAATCGTGTTAAATTATCTCATCAAGATGAATCATTTAGCTGAAAAGATTTGACTTCATTACCTTACGTGATTAATATTCCGATATAAATAGGGATTCGAGATTCATATTGAAGGCTTTGTGAGAATTTTTCATGGATCTCAGCAGAGATCGAATGCCAAGTCTTCGTTCCAATGAAGAGAATACTGTGTGGTGCTCGAGCTGTTGCATAATAAAGAAGTATGAAGTTACTTCTATTTCGGGTTATGTGATCATGATGGCCAGTTTGTGAGGTTGATAATTGTTTAACACGTTGACTACAGAGTGGGAAAAATGTGTACCACTAGGTAAATTGTTCATATACTCACCAATGTAAATGTATAACATTTCAAACCATTTTGCGACCTGTTTTGAAGGAATTTTATCATACGATGAAAATCTTATTGAGCTCTCACATTTTGTACATTTCTTACACAGGATGGAAACATATTCAAGCAAGTAAGCCGATTTTACGAGTCTGTTTTTTACAACCTAACCAAATCAACTTTACGACCCAAGCAATCGCAGTCAACGTGTTATTAGTCGTTCTCATTAGTCAATATTTTATACATTTAATTACCTATGGAGAGCTAGTAAAAATCCAAAATCTTAAGTATTTTTAAAATTTTGAATGAATCATTCATGTGAGCTTTATATTCTAATTTAGCGCTCTAATGGCTCTTTTTTTCGTGCCGTGCTTCTATTCCTTATTCTAAATATGGTGAAATGAGAGTTCGATCAAGTATTCTTAAAATTGCTTAGGGTAATACATTTTTCACTTTATGAAGGATTCTTTTGAATTTTGAAAATTCATTACTGATGTGTGCAATTTGCTCTTTGAAGGTCAAACATTTATCAATTATAATGTCCAGGAACTTATAGGAGCGGCTTTCTTCAATTTTACCACCACCAATCATAATGCGTAGAAGAGACGCATTTCGCTTGGGTAAAAACATAATGTATTATCCTTTGCCGTGTCGAAATTGAGCCTTATTTCATTAGCTTTGAGCCACGTTGAAACCTTCTGCAGCTCGTTACTTATACTCTCTGCAGTTAAAATGGGATTTTCCTTAGGAAGAGCCGTAGAAAGCGCGCTGTCGTAGGCCAAAAGCATGAATTTGACAAATGGAGTAGATTTAACCATATCTTCGATGAAGATTTAAAAATAGAAGAGGCCCGAGGACAGATTCTTGTGCTGCTTCATGGCTTATTATCAACAGTTCCGATTGTGCATCGTCAATGGCAACGTATTGCTTCCGATTTGTTAGGTAAGATTTGAACCAATCATGTAAAATTATTCTAATGCCATTGCCGTAGAGTTTTGAGAGTAAAATGTTGTTGTCTACGCAGTCAAATGTTTTTCGGAAGTCAAGAAACAAAGAGAAAATAAGCTTTTCTTATCTATACTGGAAAGAAAGTATTATAAATGATTTAATACAGCCTGTGTTATTGATTTTTTAGAAGGGAAACCATATTGTTTATCATAGGGAAATGACTATTGTTCAAAATCAGAACACACTTTTTATGCAAAGTTTTCTTGATTATTTTTTTAATAATTGGCTCTAAAGAGACAAGTCTATAGTTGTTAACGTAAGTTTTATCACTTTGTTCAAAAATGAGGTTTACTCTCGCAATTTTGAGATAATTCGGGAAAATACAAAGGAAAATTGGCTTATAATAATATTGGATATGAACGATGCTATGATATCCGTTCTACCTTTCAGAATTTTAACCGGGAACGTTTTAATCCATTTGATTTATTTTTCAATTTATTTCTGCGCACAATTACACATCGGAGGAATTAGTAGGCGTAAATAAAAAAAAAGTTATGTTCGCGAACATGATCCATGTTTACTAAAAGTTTCTCATGTTTACTAAAAAGTTGCTAACCCATTGGTGCCGACCGTTTGATACATAAAACCTCAATAAAACCGATTATTATTCAAATAAACATTAAAAATTTAGCTACAACTGATCAAGTTATGATGTTTGGTCACTGATCCGTGTTCTGAACCAGTTTTGTTACAGTGGAACGTAAAACACGGTAGCGTAAAGTGAGCTTACAACAACGTAAGTTGTATACATCATGTCTAGCAGGACGCAGCTAAGTGGGGGTGCTCCCGGAATATCCTCTTTTGCTTTTCATTCAGGGAAGAAATGGTGGGTAAAGGTATTTAAATATTATCTTTAATGAGTACACATCTCACAAAACTTAAAATAAAGAATAAAGTCTCTAGTATTCAAATAACAGTGCTTGTTAATTCGTGGTTTGATTCGTAAAACGCTAGGCACTCCGGGCCCAAGCTATCTTCCCCTTATTTTCTTTAGGTAGCATCAAGAGATTCTGCGATGCCAACAACATTGCTACGTCCACCATATTTTCCTTGTTTTTATTGCTGAATGATCAATGGAAATTGAAACTAAATAGTTAATCAAAGTGTTTACATAAGTACCAAATAGCTATAAAACCTTCTTTTCCCAATTTGTGAATCGTCATTTTTGGTTTTCACATGCTGAATAACGAAAGAATCCTAGCATTTCTGGAAGATCTCGACAAGGGCCTCCCTGTTATCATCGGTCTGTCTCCCTGAATCTGAAGCCATGTCTGATGGAGATAGTGAAAGTTCAGACTAGGAAATTGAGGCTCAAAGTAGATGAATGAAACGTCAAGTTCTGTAGGCATCTGCCTCCTTCCCTTGAGGAGGGAGACAGCGAAAATGAGTCTCCTATTAATAATAAAAAGAAATCTCAGAGGCGGTGAGTGAAGAAAACTGGGAATCAATTTTATCAGAATGTATTCCTCAGGAGATATCACCGGAAGCTGCTCAGGCTAATGGCCCAAAAAAGTACTTTGAGCTCTACATCAATGAGCAATACTTCAACCATGTTTGTGAACCAAGTAACTCGAATGACCTGGAACATAACAAGACACTGAACGTGACTCCAGAAGAAACAAAGCTTCTGCTTGCTGGACTATTGATTTCACCCATTAGCACAGTCCCAAACAAGAAAAATACTCCAATAATGGCTTATTCTATTAGGCGAGATAGATTTCTTGACATGATGCACAATTTACACTTTACGGATAACACTGTACAGTCCGATGATCTTGTATACAAGTTACGACCGCTTTTCAATCATCTCTCAAATACTTTCAAGCATCACGGAACCCTTTAAGAATATTTATCCATCGATGGGAGTTTGATTCCATGTTTTGGAAATCACTATGCTAAACAGTTCATCTGAGGGAAACCCATTCGCTTTGGTTACAAGATGTGGGCACCGTGCTCCGTATATGGTTACCTGCACGCTTTTGATTTGTACATAAGCAGAGCAAGAAGGACTACTATGAAGTTCCCAATGTTGGCTTCGGCGGCAATTTTGTGACAAATTTGATCAAGAAAGCGAAATTCCAAGTTTCAGAGGTCACGAAAAACTTTTTGACAGCTATTTCACGGGTGTTACCCTCATGGAATATCTTGCTGAAAAGGGGATGCCTAACAGAACCAAGGTGCTAAAAGCGAGTGAAAATGAGCGAAAAGATGCCAAAACATGTTACAAGAGGTACAACTGATCACAGGGTGAGTAGTGACATCATGCTCATGAAATGGAAGGAAAACAAGGATGTTATTTCATGGTCAAACTATGATTCAACTGAGATGAAGACACCCGCAGGTGGGTCAGAGAAGAAAAAATATTGCGACTTGCCACAACCAGTGTGCATCCAAAATTACAATAAGGTCATGTGATTTGTCGACCAAAGGGACCAACACTGCAGTACTTACAAGATCAAAATGCGTCAACGCAAATGGTGGGGGCCAATCTTTTCTCACATGCTTAGCTGTATGTACTGTAAACAATGCTTACTCATTCATGAAAATATCAATTCCTGGAACAACGAACTATAATTTCATGTAGCAAGTGGTCCGTCTCTCAGATGTTGCAAGATTTGATGGGAAGAATCCATGGATTGTGCTAATTGAGAGGCAAAGAAGGTGCAGAGAGTGCAAGAGGAACATAAAGCTTGAGTGTGAGTTCACTGTAAGCTACCACCTAAAGTGTTTCAAGAAATCCAATGCAACCAAATAACTAAGTAAAACATAGGTACAGATGAACTCTTTGATCTCATTTTGTTTACTTTATAATTATTCTGTTGAACAGAATAATTTAAAATATAAATATAGAGAAAGTTTAAAATATATATATAGAAACAAGAGCCCTCAAATGTGATCTATATATATTTCATTTACGACTGGAGTTTACATTATAAATTGAAGTCTTTAATTTTGTATCGTTTTAATCCTTGTATTGCCGACGATTTTTAGAGTAAAACAACCAATATATCTCATGGAGCAATAGGATTTTTTCTATGAAACTTAGAGGATTTACTACATGCATGATTTGTTTGTTGTGCATAAAATTTCGTCAAGTTTTGTCATGTTTTAAATTTTCGGTCCTAGTGGGTTAAACACAATTGCAATATCTTTTTTTCTCGGATTATTTTGCATTTTCTTGAACAACGGGATCAATTGTTTTCGTAGCGCTTTTTCTCAATTTATAGAGAAAATTAAGCAGGGCCCAATTTGTTTACATTTGTTTCGAATTGAGTGAATTTAAACGTGAAAAAGTTTTTTTCGTTGTCCATAAATGATTTGTCACATAATTCCTGAAATTGTGATACATTTCTTCTGTGTGAT
>JACJUY010000470.1:192966-212321 GCA_014220935.1 Platorchestia sp. MABIK | reverse complement strand
CAAATATGTTACTCGCCTTCACTAACAGAGTAGAAAAATATTATCCAGCGTCTACAAGGAGAGAAGGCTTAAAGGAAGTGCCCTAATCTTACAATAACTACTCATAATAAACAAGTTTCTCTTGTTACGTTATTTAACTTTTATGCCAAATATTTACAAGTATATATTTTAGCTTTCACCTATCTTTGGGTTGTGACTATGGAAGTGATTTAAAAGCATGATTTATATATGACATGGGATTGTTTACATGGGAATTATAACTATAATATATGGTATACCACTATTGCAGATTTTCTCATTCATCCCCATAGCTACAGAAAATATAAGTAATTTTTATTATTAATTTATATTATCACGAGGAAATACAAATTCACTAGGAAGGAATTTCAATTTCACTATGAGGAAATTCAATTTCACTAGGAGGAAATTCAGTTTCACTAGGAGGAAATTTAGTTTCACTAGGAGGAAATTGGATTGGAAATGGTATAGATCCTCTCCTCTGTTAGTGGAATTGATGCTCCGGGAGCGGTTCTCTTTTCAGTGTCTCATGATGGTTTTGTTTTCGTTTTGTGATGTTGAAAATTACTTAAGCATTGCAATCTCGTTATGGCATTTTTCTTGCATTGATATCACGTTTTAGTTTCCATTGCTACTCGTTAACATGGTAGTTCAAAAAGTGTATTTATATATACACTGGTATATCACTCTCAGATATTTAGTCCTGATTTCGTAAATGTGGTGAAGTCAACTAAGGTCGCCCGCTTCAAAAGTGCTTATTTCAAATTTGGAATGCACCTACTGTACTTCTAACTTCTGACGCTATTAAGAGCAATGATTTACTCTTTCCACGTTCTCTTGGAACACTATGCAAATCCAACGCAAGCGTATATTATTCGTAGATTAAGAACACGTCGAACTTCCTGATAGCTTCAATTGGATCTTAAGGTAAAAGATGTCAATTGACAGCAACGCTTTTAGGGGCAGGTCACGTTGAAAATCGATTGTTCAGCTTCGCGTAACATTCAAGCCAAAAAGAAATGCACGCTGTTACCAGGAATGAGGAGGTATAAAATATTTCGTTGCCTTGGCGTTTCATGACCTGCACAGTCGCTAAGGTTTTGAACGTTTGCTTCGTAGCATTTGATGAACGGCATCTAAAATAGTTTTATTTTCAGCATCACCCAAGAGACCCGCCGCTCACGCAACCGCTCTGGAACCAATAGCGTTCGCAAACACGGATATTTCCTTTCCATTTGCCGTCGCAAACATCGAAATAGCGATGGCTATCGAAAACAATTTCATGCTGCCTGAACAGACGAGAAAAACTAGTCATTTCATACGACTAAATGAATACATGGTCGTGTACAAATTTATTGCATTGAAACTAAGCAATTTATTATGTAGTGAACTAAACCGAGTGTGTTACGAAAAGTTCTAATATCGTCTTAAGGAATTCAGAGCATCTACACTTCGTGCATTATTTAATTGTTTCTTTTTAATGAGATTTACAAAACTCATCTGCAAAAGTAATATTAAAGAAATACCGTGAAGTGTTATTTCATTTCAGCACTCAGATAACTGAAAAATCACTGAGAACGGATTGCGTGCAATGCAAACCGACTTTGCATAACAGATGTTTTGAGATGGAAATGCTGAGACTTTCAATGGCAATCCAGTTTCTTTGCTATATTTGATTGCAATGTTTGACAAAAGCTTACGATGTTTTGGTCGAAGCGTAAAATTTGAGTATACCTGATAGATAACCTTTGTAGTTTATCACAGTGCAGTGTAGTTTTACGACATGGAAACCATGTTCTATTTTCTATTACTGTGCCTATCTTGCTTTACTATAGTCCTCAATTGTACGTAGCGTTAGAGTATAGCTTATTGGCATTGAAATAAGAAATATTTTAATGAAAGATAGTTGAAATCACATTGAGATGTTTGAATTTAATGATCACAGTTAAGCAAAGCCAGTTCGAAGTTTTAAATATTCATTCTAATCCTTCGAATGCTAATATACCGATAATCAAATTCTAACATACTAACCACTTTCTAATATTCTAAGTGAATGTTCTAAATACGAGAAACATATTCAAATGTGCTTGTGTGTGTGAAAGTTTCTACTTCTCCTTTGAATGTGCGTTCATGAAAAAAAGCTTTCGGTCTTGGCCGCTACCGTCGTGCTTTTGGGATATCCTGGTAAAAATGTATGCACCGAGTGCTTCTTCAACGCTTTGTACCATACTCTGAGAAATGTTTTCGCTGGTGTCACCGATAAAGTATTATGATTATTATAGCCCTCACCTGGCAGCCCTGAGTTGCTCACCAGAGGTGAATGATAGCTGCATGCACCTCACGCTCGAGCGGCCATCACGGCTGCGGGTCAAAATGCTTCGTGAGATTACGAGCGGAGCCTCAGAATGCGGTTTTGTACTGGAAGCCTCAGAAGTTGTACGCAACTTTATTAAGAAACATTCTCCGAGTTTTAAATCAAAAGGAGAACGTCTGGAGCCTCTACCCTAACTTAAGTCATATTTGCTCAGGCGCTTCTTTAAAGTTTCGAAGAATTTTACTCATTAACGCTAGATCCGATAATGTGTTTTTTTGTGTTCGTGCGCATTTTTCGTACATCTGGAAACTGTCGTCAAATAATTATGATAGTATTTAGATAGGTAAATATACTTACAGAGGAAGTAGACGCCTGCTAAGTTGAATAATGCACACGTGAGCGACTGACGCAGATGATCATGAAAAAAATAATAATAAAATGGAGAGCATTATAATTTGCTTATAACTAATCTGATAGTCGAAAAAGTGAACTAACGCGAGATTGAGTTAGTGAAAGAAGAAAAATGTGGAAAGCTTTGAGAAACTCAATTACTAGAACAAACCATTCTTGAAGCAATTGGAGGTCCATAGTTATTTATCAACTCCTTGACTGCTTGGCTGAGGACATTTGACAGGATATTTCCATGATGCGGGTGACCCACCGATCCTCACATACAAATTGCAATTCAGTTTATGCTTAACCAAAGCCAGATAATGGAACTCTTACATAGTTTTGTGTCCATTTGAAAGTTTCATGTCAAAATTAAATTAAATTAGAGTTGAATCTCGATGTATAATTTAATCTTCGGCAATTACCGAGCAGGGCATGCAAAAACGTAACACTGCTGGGTAATATCGAGGACTAGTAGGAGGATGCCGTAATGACACCGTCGTGAGGCAAAGCAGGGGTCAAATCTACAAACAATTTACGTCGATGTGAAGGTATATTTGGCCAGGTAAGTTCTTTTGTCGCCTTTCTTACGACACATGTTTTTTCCTCATCAATATCCTTGAAAAGGAACTTTTACTAACTGCGACTGTACAAACAGCATCGAACAAGAAAACTAAATATTGAGAAATTTGTCCATTTGAATTTAACAAATTGACCGAGGAATAACACAAGCAGCGCGTGTAACATGCAAGTTGATTGAAAAATGCAGAATTAATCGGTAAAACGAGGTAAATTGTTCCAAAATCTGGCACTGCTCTGAAAGATAGCTGGAAGCGCATCACCTCAAGCTCTGGCTGCTCATATCGTGTTTGCTCGCAAATTTGGTTGAATTTAGCATAAATAAATTTAGCATAAGGTTGAAAATGCACCACTTTCTTCAAATTTTTTTTCATCATTGGCTTTGAATTTTAACAGCCACTTACATCAACAGTAGCATCAAAATATTAACTCTTTTGCAATAAATAAAATTCGTTTTTGAAGGACACACATCCAGTCCACAATAAACAACATGAATTCCATAACTGATGAACTTGTTTTTTTTTCCTTTGATCTTATAGTTCATGATTTGTAAGATCCTTTAAACCGTTAAATTTTTTTACCCTATTTTAATAAAAGTGACGTTTCTGAGAGAAAAATATTGCGTCTAATACAGGTATAATCGTAACTAAACCAGATGCAGGCATGCCGGTCGCTCTTCAATAAGAAAACACATTGAGAAATCACAAAATATTTAGTCTCATTCAACGAAATTATTCTTTTTCACAAATCCGCCAGAGAATATTCTTTAAGGATTGAAGAGAACGTCAGTAGTTTTCTTTTCAGGCTTAAAAATGTGAATTAACTTCAAGATGAATTCTACAATCAGTTTTCGTCCTCATTCTACATACTAGTTTTAGTATTCTGCACGGTCCGCTCGAAATACATGAACTATGTTCCCCATTATTTTTCCTTTCCAAACTGTTTTGCTGCAAATAATCGAACAATCTATGACGTATCTAAATACGTGCATTCAGCTCCAATTCTCGGGCCGGTGAATGACCAAGAACACCGTCTCTAACTTTGAAAAATTCGTAGAGAGTATGACAGCACATGATAATGTGCTGTCATTTGTTGTGTTTGCACTTTGTAATTTAGCTTTCAAAGCTTTTTTGAGTGGCTTAGAGTTAATGCAGTTCATCATGTTGAGTAAACTCGGTGCGAGGGCTATTTGATGACATGCCTTTAGTTCATTACACGCTCAAATCAATTATAATATCATTTTTACGTTTCAGATAACCCATTCAGAGTAAAATGTTAACGCAAGAAATGAAGAGGCATGCAGAGTTGCTTTAACTGCAAAACATGGCGATTTAGCAGTCAATAACTTTTCGCTCGTTGCCAGATCATTCGTTCTTGCGGTTAGTTTGGAGCGAGATAGATGTGATAGCAATGTTTCCCCGGTAGCAAAAAAATCATTTCCGACGCTCTGGTACCATAACAACACTGAAATTTATATGGGACGTTGAAAATTTATCGATGAGGGCCTCGAAAGATCGATGAGGACGTTGCCAAAGAATTTCACGTTTCATAGTCGACATTCAGAACTTGTAGTCAGGACAATCGTTAAAAGTTATTTGTAATGAAGAAAGGTCAATTCGTATTAGCAATGACGGAGGAAAACTGTCTCATGGGTTAAAAAAGGCTACTTAATAACATAAAAAAACCCTAGGCTGCTCTTAAAAAACCAAAAGGTGGCCTATGCTCTGATTTTTCTTTGACGGAAAAAATAACAGGAGGAATGACAGGTGGCTATAAGCAGATCTAAGTACGAGTATCTAAGGTAATGATGATGCACAGCAAATTTCCGGCTATTGTAATGGCTTTAGGAGTTGTGAGTTGTGAAGCTCATGTCAAACCACCTTACATTTTCTGACAGGTCTTATAAGGTTAATGTTGTTGGAAACACTGATGTTCTAAAAGCACGGTTGATTTAGGTGAAGTATCGAATCGAAGGCGATATGGCTCTCAAAAACACTGACCACGTTCTCACAAAGCCATGGTAACCCCAGACTAGTTTTCAGAAAATTTTTACCTTCATGTGACTCATTTAAATGAAAGCTGGCGTCTAAAACAGGTATCATAGTCAGTAAATAGATGCAAGTATATCGGTCGTGTTCTTTAATCGACAACATATACTGAGAAAATGCAAAAATTTATTCACGTTCAACCAAATTATTTTTACTCGAAATGTTTTTGGACCTGTTTTTCACCGGAGTTTTATATTTTACAGAGGAATTTTTTAGGCAACCGTTTGCATCGATCTTTCTAGGTCCTCTTCGATAATGAATTTAACAATCCGTATTAATTCTGGTGTTCGAATCGTATCAGAGCGTTGAGAATATTTGCTCTCTTTGCTAAGGGGAAACTTGGTCATTACATCCTTCTCGCTCCAACCAAACCTTGAAAACAAATTATCTGGTAAGAGGCAAAAAATGAGTGATTTTTAAATTGCTAAGTTTGCTGTTACAAGCAACTATGACTGCATGTCTCTTCATTTCTTGAGTTAACATCTCACTCTGAATGTGGCCTCCAAAATCGCTAGATTTGTTTCCTGTGCACTATCACGAGTGGAGCGTCATTCAAATGGGAAAGTAATCGACATCCTCACAGTACCATAGCTTTACTGAAGGCTGCCATTGTACAGGATGTCAGAAATCAATAAAGACTACTTAATTTCAACTTGTCGATAGTTTCAGACCCGAATAGAAGCAGTCATTCAAACCGAAGTGGGTTTCATAAAATAATTTCATAAAGATTGGCATCGAGAAAATTTGTTCAAATTTTACTTTTTTTTATACATCTTTATGTTCCAATTGTTTTCAATTACCAGAAAATATCCTCGAATAGCCTTCGAACCCTGTATAAATGGTTAATTTCCACGTTCATTTAGATTAACTACTATCTTGTTTGTTTTTGTATGTAACTTTTAATTTGATTTCCTGTTTTTATGCATAGTAATTCATTCAAAATAATGTCAAAGTAAATCATTAATCTAGCATAACCTGTTAACTCCAATGAAATGGACGGTAAAATGTACATTAAATAAAACTCTAGAAATAAAACTCCTCACTGCTGGCAGATAACAAACAAGTACCATTTCGCATTCGTAGATTTTTTTGTGTTTTTTAACACATTTTTCTACAAACAAGTGCAATGGCTTGCCAACTTTGGTCCACATTCTTCAGAATTTTCACGAGTATTTACGAAAATATCTGGTTGACAATTTCTCCACCGAACCATCGTCCAAATTTGGCGAGCGTTTTGTTGACGACACGTTTTTTCCGAAACGCGTGACAGATTTGCATTGTTTCTTGAACTGAACGCAAACACCCTGAAATTAAGTTAGTTTTTCAAGTTACTATGTGATAACCGTTTAGTTGTCATCAATGTCAGCGTGCATAGGTTTAATAAGTAATTTCGTTGTACATTCGGATGAATGAAAATAGACTTTCACTAGTCTGAGTTTCAGTTCCAAGAGTCAGTTCAAAATTTAGTACAAAGAATGGCTTCTCAACGCTTCCATCGCACGCTTACAGAGATTTGCTGTAATTAGTATGACGACCTTTGTGGTTAATTTGTGTTCCTCAAATGCTTTTCCGTTTAGAATAATTTCCCTTCCAATCAAATTTTTCTTTACATTGCCTAACTCTTAACTCTTTACACTCTTTCTTCTGTTACTAATTAAAGTGTCTCTCACATATATTTTACTAAGCCTTATTTTGGTCATCTGTCCGATAAATGGAGACGAGATCGAACTCTGTTATTATTTTTCTAGTTTTCTTTTCTGACTTTTTTTCACTAAGTGTTGGGTTGACTTTTAATTTTTTAAAGATGTAGGTCATTGCGCAACACCCACCTGCTGTGTGAGGTCTCCCTGCTAGGAGTCATCGCGCTGATCCAGTGGAGAGTGCATGAGTAGATAATTAAAAATCTTTTATTCTTGCATAGTTTATTCTGATCTTCTTATCTTTAGATTTTTTTATCTCACGTACAAAATTGAAAACGTTCATTAATTGACATTTTAATCGTTGGCGAAAAAACAGAGGTTACCGTTCGATTGTGCATTTTTTTCTTGTAGTTTGATTTTATCATTTCTGTATTTTCATTCCTGCTCTCGCAATATTTACTACAATCAACAGCTATTTGATAACAAGTTGCGAAGTTTTTAGTTTTGAAATTTTCTTCATAGTGTAAGTCGTTCGAGTAATATAATGAGTGTCTGTTCGTTAAATTATTTTATTTTTTACAATTTTTGAGCATCTACAGATCTTTCATTGGAAATTTGAATAAGTTATCGCATAATGTTCTACAGAATTGGTCGAAAATGAGACGAGTGTTGGAACACTTGATCTAAATGCTTTCAAAATTTTTCTTAGCTGACTTTGTTTTTGTGTTAAGATGGTGGAGTTTCTCTTCAAACCAAGAATATTCCAATAAATTATTCTACACATCCTTGCTATTCTAAAAACTAACTTCATGTGGATTGTACCGTATGGATCATAAAAAATAAACCCAACTTTAAATTTTAATAACTTTACAGTGAATGAAGATAATGTAATTCTGTTTTTTGTATTACAGTAGATGTAGAAAAATGTTTTTCCTAAAAATGTTAAGTCACATCAAAATTGGTTGTTTCAGTAATGAAATCAATGACTGTTGTGAAAACGTGAGTTGCATATGACATTTATATGAGCACATAAATAATGCAAAAATTAAAGGGTCATTTTAATACAATTCTAAAAAATGAGTTTTAACAGAGTTTCTTTCAGGAAATCGCTGTTCGAATTTATCTCGAAATTCATTTAAGCTCTTTGTTCCCGCGTAGACGTTGTTGATGAAATTCGTTGCTCCTTTGTTAGTTGCATAACTATGGGTTTAGTCGCTTGAAAATTTAAATTTAAAGGCAAATTTTCAGACAACTTGGACTTCATTTATACTCAGACCTAAAGCTTTGCTATCAGGATACAACTCTCCGTGTAATGTGACAAATCCAACTGAAATACGAGTATCTTAATACAAAGTTATTAACATTTAAAGTTGGGTTCCGTTTTTTGGAATCCGTATGGTACAATTCCAGGGAGGTCTCAAATGGTTCTAAGCACGCATTTTCAATTGCAGTTTTTTGTTTTCTGTGAAAATATTTATTTCTATGTTTAATTGGTCTCTTTCTTCTTTTTTTTATTTCACCTTGAACTCCTGCGTATCCCGCCGTTTTCTATGTGCTCTCTTTTAACCTGAAGTTTTCGACGTGCACTCATTCTACAATCTTGTAAAGTGAATTGAATGTTTTATCCTTTTTAATTAGCTTGTACACTGTCAGAATTCCCTGAACATCAGTTTTGTTTGTTGTTTTGAGCTGCTTCTTTCTTTTTTTCCAGTTGTGTTATAAGATGTTCATTTTGATTGATTTCCCTTTTTATTGATTCGAAACTTCTTTGATCTATGTGCTTATGTTACTGCTATAATTTGCACCGTTTATTATTTCAGTCTTATGACGTTTATCTGCCTAAGATTTTTGTCGTCACTTATCTTTGGTTGATTTTGTTTTATTACAGCTTGATCATGGCAGTTGTTTGAGGATTTGCCCGTATAAGTTACATTCATTCTTTCCACCTTGCAAGTCAACACCTCATGTTCATGCTCCTAACTCTTGACTCCTTCTTGTCCTTCTTTCAGTGTCGTAAATGCAGGGTGATTTTTAAACTTGGATCCCCAGAAATACTGAAGAACTTTTATATTATTGAAACGAATTAAAAGATTTTTTCATAAAACTTTAAAATGAAAATTTTGATAGGATCTATTTATAACCAAGATCTACAGTCTGGCATGAAAGCCAAATTCAAATGAAAAATGCATGCGATTTAAGCTTTTACCCCAAATTTGAAAAGCTAGACTAATTAACCACGCATCTTCCCTTGGGATATCATCTTCCCTCTGACCCACCACCCGTGACTATCTTCCTTCATGGCAGAGTTAACCGTGAAAAAACGCCAAATTTACACCAGCTCAAAACATCCATCGAGGAGAAAATCTAGCGAATTTAAATCTGATCTCACCAGGGCTGAATTGAACAGCCTGCGTAGTCGTGCCGATTTTTGCCTGCACTCAGGAGGGTGGTACATGAAGAAGATTATCCTTAAAGAGCAATCAGAAAAAAGCTAGTATTATCTTAGGATTTCATAAATACCTATTCTATCAAATTCATTAATATAGGAGTTATCAAACATTCATTTAAATTTAAAAACATCATTGTACTATTCATTTAGTTTTAGCATTACTCACATCCTAGAGTACTTGGATATTTTCTGCTAGCTGTTGTGCCTCTGGATTTAGTTCTTCATTATTTTTCTGAGTAAACTTTAATAAACACAGTGGATGCATTTGATCACTTGTTCAAGACTTCTCATGTGATTGAGATCGATGATGTGCTTTAGGAAATTCTGACCCTGCGACAGTGTGATGATTCCATTTTATTGGTACTCTCGCACTCATACGGAGCAGAATCAACAGTATTTTAAATACTTCAACTGTAGCTCACATTGATTTTCCACTTCAGCTTACATTTATTTATTGTGCTGTGAAATTTTTTATGGGAAAATCTGATTCATTTAGTGTTGTAGTCTGAGTCGCAATTTTATTTCGACACTTTTATAATACTCGTTCGTCAAATTTGTAAATTTATCGCTGCTCTGTCTTTTTATTTATTGTTAGTTAGGACTGATGAAGAATAGAGGCTTGAAACATTTCAATAAAGTGTTTTCAAATTTCTTTTTGGTTATTTCCATCGTACTAAGGCTGTTCAACGCAAAAAATATTCCTACCTAGCGTGCTTCAAATGTACGTTATTCTGAGAGAAGACGTTGCTTATACTGATGCAATTCAACCTCCCCATTACTATATTATAGTGAAGAACACAGTGGAAGATATCTATTTTCATTTCTAACTCAATTCTACCTACGCGTATGCACGTATGGAAAAGCTTTTCAGGAGTTGAATTTTCGTAATAACTTTTGATTAGTAAAATGTTTCCCGAGAAATGTGAAACAGAGTTCACACACGTCAGACTTCAAAGAAACCCATGGGATTTTAGAGTTTTATTATTTTACGTTAAAAATTTGGTATCGAAAATGCTGCGCCTCAGCAATATTAGGTGATTGCCTTAATCAAAATGAATAAATTATAATCCAAGTTCCTCTTTAATTATGGTTTATTTTGTTCATGGGTGTTGTGCATCTTTGTCAATAATGTTTTTCATTTTCAAACGAAGGAATACTCATCACTTAGCTATATTTACTTGCAGTGCCAGTAACGCAAACTCTCTAGAGTTCTTTGATGTCTCAGGAAAGCAAATGGCGTCCGCGAGCATCAGTAATGTTGTCTTTCATTTTTGCTTGAGCAGATGAGGGTCGCATATTTTCCTTTTTTCTTATACGAGATCGTGTTCTCTCTCGGATTACTCTAACTTAGTTTTTCTCGGCTTTCCTTTGCATAATATCCTTCTTTTCTGAGTCATTATCGGCTAGAAATCCCGTAGTTCACCCGTGAAAATGCATTCCTATGAGGATTGTTGAATAGAGAAGTTAAAAATAATCTCATTTGGCACTTTTCTGTTCGACTGTATTTGTATCCTCAAATTAACTCATAAATCAGGTAACAAGCCCCGTCCTCTTACCTTCAAATTTGAATTGACATGTGTAATTTGGAGGAAGAAACAAAC
Source organism: Platorchestia sp. MABIK (assembly GCA_014220935.1). NCBI lineage: Eukaryota > Metazoa > Arthropoda > Malacostraca > Amphipoda > Talitridae > Platorchestia > Platorchestia sp. MABIK. Next base: position 201,282 of record JACJUY010000470.1, on the reverse strand, counting down.
TCTTTTCCACTCCTACTAGCTAACAACGCAGGCCTCACTGCTTCATGCCTTCGACTACTTCGCTATCACCAAACGGCTCTCAGAGTCCCGAAATCTGGCCTGAAATAGTGACGAGGTGCGAGGACAGCCAGACGGATCTAAGGAGAGCAAACCCTATTCCGCCCGCTGCCCGCTGGCGGCAACTCCTCAACAAGAAGTTAAGGCCAAACTTTCTCGAGAAGGTCTCCTTGGACGCTCAAGAATCCCTTGTTTAACTTGAAAATTTAGTTTGGTTTGCTCTCCTGAGGATCGTTTATGGATGCGATACGGAGATAATTGTGGTGTTAGTGTCCATTGAAATGTTCATCGAACATTATTCGTCACATTTTTCTGTTCGAATGATATATTGCACTGATAAATTATACTGTGCTTATAATTATGTCAAAATAGTTCCATCCAAGGATGAAAAAAATCAATACCGCACGTGAAATGTTCTGGGTTGTGCTAATGCGTTATATTTTCCAAGGCCTACTCAAAGAATTTGAGACGTCCCACGGGTGGTCCGAGATTTTGCGAATTTACAGTGAATCGATGGGTCGAAATTCAATGGCTGTAATCTATCGCTGACTTCTAAGCAGGCTCTGGAAATTCTAGGAAACACTCGGTGATACTTCTCTAAAATGAGTATGTACATGATTTAACTTCCTGTAAATATTCCTGATACACGGCCGTCAATAGAAGATTATTTGAGCATATTTACAGACGGCGTTAACCCGTTTCTTAAACGTAATTTTAGCAACATTAGCAAAGCTGAAGTCTTTATTTTCTCACTGGAGCGTGAGATATATACATATACATAAGGGGAGGTTGCTTAACATTATTTTCCTTTCATGTTCATCTCAAACAACACGAAATCATTAAAAATTGCCAGTTTTACAACAGTCTAACAAAGTTTGACGAACCATAAGAAAAACGTGCGAAACTGGACATTCAGATTCTATAAGCTGCCTTTACTACAATTTTTGTTTAAACCCCGTTCAGCTCCTCATGACGACTGCTATTTTCTCCTTTAATCGCAAATAAATCGGTAAACAATCATTCTCTGAGTCTGGAAAAAGTGTGCATTCGAAATCTACATTTCTTTACTCACCAAAAATGAAATTTTTGATGAATCAAACTCTAAATCACGGAAGATCTGATGCAAATTATACGGGGAAACGTTTTTACTGCCATTAAATTCTATTCAAAACAGCAGCCACAAATGTGACGCCATATCTGTTTTGCCATGTGTAGAAGCAGGTGTGAGAACATAGGGGGCGATATTTGTACGCTCGCAGAATTTTGTCAGGCAGTTTACTGTCTGACTGGCTGACAGAATTCATGATCTTAATCTTTGATAATCTTATCATTAAAGCAAATTTAATACTCTGTATCATGACAAGATAAGTGCAGTTCAGGAAAGTAATTATCAGATTGAATTGAAAAAAAAGTTTATGTACTAAACTGAGCGTCCATCCAACTCAATTTTAGCCATTCTTCATCTCACAGAAAATGATGCCGAAGAGTCGAGGGTTACTTTAAATTATTCAGCAACGCGTTCTGCAGTCATACCGTACAAGGTAAGAGCCTCAACTCGAGGCGTATGAAGTAAGGTGAACATTTAGCGGGAACCTATTTAATGATCGATCCAGGATTGTATTGACGTCGCAAAAACTCGAATTTTACTACTTCTTCACCGAAGCAATAGGTGACTGAAATGTTAGTTATTCAGTGAAGTGGATCCCCAGAAAACCTCTGTTACACATAGTCTCCGCTCTCATCCATCACCAAAGGAGTAGCTTGCCCAGCAAATATGCCGCTAGGAATTTGAAATATGGTCGCTCGCGTACAAAGTGTAACATTTTGACCCTGCCCGCCAAAGAACATCAACTCATCCCGGGCCTCACATCTCACCTGCTGACGCTGGCCAATTCTAGTTCGATCACAGGAAAAGTTTCTCTCCTTCTAGTCTGAGGTTGTGAACAGCAAAAGCCTAGCAATAGCACAGACTACTAATTTTAATTAGTTCACGTGCATTTTATATATATTTTCACATTTGGGGGCAAATTCTTGCTTTATCTATAATTATTGGACGTTTTCAAACATTCAAGAGGTGTTCTCTTTTTCACTCGTCTGTTTATCCATCTAACCTCAGTCTATGTTTATTACGTCATTATCCCCTTCATCGTATTTTAAGATACATGTGCTGATGATCTAAAGTTAGAGCAAACTCGATATTATACAGTTAACTACTTTCTTAAAGTCTTTTTAAAAATATCTTTACTTTTGATTTCTAACTCAACATTTCTGCGTCATTCCGAAGAATACTTCTCTGATGTTTCCAGTCCGGGACACGTATTCATCAGGTTCTTTTGACATGTTTTCATTTTACTGAGCAACAGTTGTATGGGGAGTGAATAAATTAGATGAGAAGCTGCCATGAAATTGTTTGTGAGGAAGATAGATGGCTCTGCAGACATTTTTATTTTATCCTCTTACGGCTCTTAAAAACGTTCACGAATGCGCGCGATGATGTTTTCGAAATAACTTAAGACTCTTTACTGCCTATGCAATACCTCTGCATCCCGAGCTAGTGCCTCATATGAATACAGAAACCAAAAGTTTTGAATCGCATCATTTTCTAATTTATGTCGAAGTCAAAAGCATTGGTAAATTCTAAGGATTTTTTTTCGTAACAAAGTGAATATGATAGAACATCAATTGGTGGTTCCTCGGAGATAGGAAATAACAGCAATTTGAGAAAGAAAAAAAAAACAGTATATTTTTTCAAACTTGGAAGAAAATTCGGTTCAACGTATAGGCTTACAGAAATTTCCTATATAGACAGGACTTTATATCTAAGTAGGGTAAAATCCACTATAGGTCTCTTATACCTATAACAGTAGTCGAGTTTTCTCCACTGCAGAAATTTGTGTGCATGGGAAATAACTCCTGAAGTGCACTACTTAAAATTACGCACCGTTCGTAACTCAACATTGAAACATCTGGTTTTAATTCGAAAGTGTCGGTTGCATAAGACGTGCACACATGAAGTTGCTTACGTTTACTTGGGGGATTTACCTATGGGACTGCAATCACGTTCTCAGGTTGCACAGGGAATACAAACACAGGCACAACCGAGTTATTCGACTTGGCGCCGCCAGTGCCATAAGCAATTTAGCTATGATCAAACACAAAGGTAAATATGCACACGGTAATATATGACACGTGTTAAAGTTATTTTCAATCGAAATCACTGCAATCGAAAATGAAAGAAGCAAAAGACTTTATTACCCGGAATCAGCTCTGACCTGACCCAATTAAAATCATAAAATTCATGTCATTTTACTATGCAAGTAAATTCAGTTATCAATTCACTTCCAAATATTCACTTCCAAATTTAATATCTTTATTTACGCTGTTAATTAGAAAGCGACCGTCATCAAGCATTTTCCATTTTTGAAGCGGATCACACTGTCTTTTCCAGAAATAGTTGATACCTGGAATGCAATTCAAAAACTTTGTATTTTAAATATTTCTTAACATAAAGGTCTTATGTTGATAGACAAAACATAAGACGTAAACAATAGCTGTGTCAGGAGTTCATTGTATAATTGAGAGAAGTAATATTGAAATTCATTCTTCTGTATATTTTCCTCCAGAAAAATAAAATTGAAAGCTCACAAATACTGTTAATACGACTGACGAATATCTCAGAGGATAGTGCCAACTTACATTCGTAGAAGAGCTAATTAGGCTTCCGCAGGCAGTTGTTGATATTGTTGAAGGTATAGTGGGTGGAAATAAATGATTTTTCGCCTAAAACTAAGTTAAACGCTCAACGCTTTTACAAATTTAAAGTTAAGTGCTATTTATTCTCAAATAAATGTTTTCGAGACATTTTCGCTCAAGTTAAGCCATAATTTGATATTTCCCATTCTCTGTTTGTTTTTCTGGAACTGAAGGGCGGAAGGCGAATTTAGTGCAGATATTTATTTTCTATTAAAAAAAATTTTTGTTTGATGCCATTTCTGAAATCCAAGCAATTGCGTTGAATTAATTGACAATGTTTTCTGATCGAGCAAATCACTCAAGGTAATTTCGCTGTCATATTCACCCTATCAACTTTTGATTTCTGCTGTCACAGACGTTCGATCTAGGGAAAGTTACATTTATTTTAAACCATATACAATACAGTGCAGATTAATTTTACCGCATCGTTAAATAAATTTCAATTGTCTGAGATAATTACAAACTAATTGCAGAAACATTCGAAGGAACCCTAAATACAATAGTTTGACAAATAGCTTCACAGGAGATCCCGCTGCAGTGAGTGACGAGGAGTATATTTTAATTAACGAACAAAGAATATGGTTATTCTAACTATAACATTACATTTGTCCGAAGCATAACACCCGGAAAAACTGTACCTACTCTACTGCTTGTAAACTATAGATCATTTTTGTCAGAATAAGATTTCATCTAAAATAATAAATGGCATCAGGACCCTCGATTTTGTCAGCTTTTGTTCACTTTTTATGTATCTTGTCTACGACGAACTCACAGGAAATCAAGGAAATCAAGAAGAAATTAAAACTAACATTTTGTGGATTTAGACTGCCTCTGATTGTTAAACTCCGCTGAGAACTGCATGCAGACCACTCTTTTGGATTGTCGTGACTCTTTAATGTGAAATTAGTTTGAAAGATGTAGTGTGGCCGGCCCTTTGTTGATCACCTTTGAACATAAGGTTGGAACCGTAGAAATAAACACTTTTTAATCGATAACAGTGTGATAGAAAATAGGTAGTTCGTTAAAATATTTCAAGTACTTGGAATTTAAACGTATTAGAGAAAAACTCGTTCTTTTTGAGTGTCAGTTAAATAAAAGGTTGAAGTTAGGAAAACATTTAAGGATAGACATACGAAATAGAACAGTCTTAATAATTATGACCACAAGGAAAGTTTTAGATTCGGTTTGGCATTTACAAACTATGTTTAACATGGCGCCCGTCTGTAACGCTGTAGCGTTCAAACACCGGTGCAATGATCGCCGAACGAGATCGAAGACCCCAGGAGTTTTAAAAAACCTTAATTGCGCAGACTCCAACAATAATTCTACCTATGAGGTCTTCTTTGGAATGAATCGGCGTTTCATACACCTAACTCTTCAAATGACCCTAGAAGTAGAAATCTGGGGACATAATATCAGGAAACGAGTCCTGATATTGCGAACAAACATAGGACCAAGTGGCTCTTCAACAAAGCGATTTTACTCATACGAATATAGAGTAAAATGTGTTTATTACTACGATCCCAACATTATGCTGAAGTTGGTTTAACAAAGTGCTGCATGGTCACCCTCAGGAAATTAAATACCGTGAGTTAAATTATTGGTCATGAACGAACGATTTCCATTTTCGATGAGTGTATAATTTGTTCAATGCGAACTTTTTGAAAAGTACTTTAGCGCCCCCCTTTCGTAAAAAAAACGTTGCCTCATCCATCCTTCTACGCCAAGGGCAGATTTCTCTGTTTCAATTATGTCTCTTATTCTATTTTTAGCGATAAATTTAGGTAGGATCATCAGCTGCCATGCTGGTCTTCGGACTACTAAGCCCTTTGAGCAATTCTCTCTATTGGCTCCAATTGTACAGCGACTGAAGAGAGATCCGTCGTTTATTGATCAGTACGCTTCCATGTGGCTGGCTTTGCACGAGCTTGTGGAGAACCAGTCGCCTTCAGTTTAACTAACAAATGTTGATACGCCAGTTTTACGCCGGTAAAACTATTTTTTTCTGTTTCAATTCTTAACTTCCATTTTTCCCAGCTGCTTGTTTCAGTTAAATGTGAGTTTTTTCCTCGTAACTGTTTGTACGGAGTTCACCAAATAATCCATCAATTGGTTAAGAGCTTTAGACACTATGTTGATTTCTTCAAGAAGTTTTTACTTCTATTTATACATGTTTCTGTAAATCAAAACCATAATGTGCGAGTAAGATTCTTTCTTTCAGCTTTCCAAGCGAAAATAGACAATAACTGGCACATTGAATGAGAGCTAAGAGTTGTTCTCTGGGAAACACGAACTGGTAAGGAATACGGTTGACTGGAGATGATGCTTTCACAATAAAGGATGTAGACGAAACTCGAACGCTGACAAAACACTGAACAGATTTCACTTCGTGGAAAGAGCAAAAGTAACTGTGTTATTCTTAATCTGAACATCTAACTACACTGCGACCAATTGTGTCACTCTCTAGCCTAAATCATACGCTTGAGTATACTTTGAAAACTATACCAAACCTTTCATTCGATTATGGAGGAAGTTTCTCCCATGCCTTATTGAGGTGATGAAATTATTGATGATTCAGGGCCTCGGTTGTTGTGAGGCAAGTAGCGCAGCTTGAATGAGCGACTGAATCAATATGAAAAAAATCAATGGGTTGAGTTCAAGCGATGACTCAGACCGTACACAGTATTCTTCATACGAAGCGACGACGCACGTTCCTGAAACCAATGTTGTGTCCTGCTTGATCTGTCGAAAAGTGAACTGTTTTGGTGCGATGTGACCGACTTGTTTTTTAAATGTGTTTTCATCTTTCTTGCAGTAAAGAGTAGTAAATTCATTCGATGTTCGAGTTTGTACTCACTTTCGCTTCTAGTTGAACAAGAGGAAGTGGAGATTTCCATGCTTTGGAAATGACACTCATTGACTGAGGCTGGTTTTCAACATCTCAAGTACATTTTTTGGAAGCCTAGGATGTCTGCCATTCGGGCAGTAGAAGTTTGGCTTTCAGAGAGCGTTTCTGATCTAACAAGCTCATTGTCTGTGTGCGCACTTTCTTGAATTTGTTCGCACAAAACTTTGCCGTGGCCAGTTACGTTTCCCTTCCGGGGTCTGAAATGCTGACGCTGCGCTATCCTGAATTTTAACGTTATTTCAATAAAGGGATTCTTGCTCATAGAAATTTTTTTCACATTTATTTGGCTCTCTGCCGAATTAAGTATCGTTTGACCCTAGCTTTAAAATTTTTCCCCACTTCTGATGTAGGAGAAATTCGAAAGCAGCCGATTCGAAAACGGTTCGTTATTTGAAGTCCGTCGAAACGAAATAATGTTATAAACCAAGAACTTTGTCATCTGAAGCAACTTGAATTTTATTAAAAAATCGCTATATATCTCAGCAATAACTGCATCTTTTAAACTCATTACCACAGAATACAGTAGAATAAATATTTCCCAATACTTTCACACCTTTTCCAGAGTAGGAAAATGATTTCTAAGTCATATTTTATAGTATAATTAGCAAATAGTGTTAGTGTAACTTATTGATTTCAGATGATTATTCCAAAAACTTTATCTGCAATTTGTATGCTCAGTAATCCAGCTATTCTTTACTTCTCTCGAAGTTTGAACTTTTCAGTAAGTTCGAGCTATTGGAGCCGCTCATCCTATTATGCAAAGCTAATCGCAATCATTGTGTTCTGCCCAGCTGCGGCTCGAGAAGCCCACTCACCGCTTCAGGAAACGACTTCCGGTAGGACGACTGTCAAAATTTTTTATTTAGAGACATAAAATTTAAGCAGAATGTTCACAAGGGAATTAAGACATCTTTACCCTAAGTAAAGTGAATTAAAATCATCTTTACGCTAAGTAAAGATGATTTTAATACACCTGTGATCATTCTGTATAAATTTTACGTCGCCTTTGGGATCTTCCCACAGTTATTAATGAAGGCTTACTTCGCTCGTGAATTTAGTGAACGCAAAAAGTTCATGGAAGTTTCAGTTCCTGGAAAAATTATGCTAGTTATAAAAGCAGGCCTACTATGTCATGTACAGATTTTTCAGGAGGCAAAATAATCTTAAACAGTGTAGGAAACAGAGGTGTTAACCTGAACGCATGATGAAGTTGGGAATCAGTGTACAATTCCTGAAATTGTCCAAGTTAAGTACTTGTGAGGTGAGAACGTAGCATTTTTCACACAATAAGACTGAGAAACCATGGTTCAATGGGGTGTAAATTAATCGAACCAAAAATACGGGGAGCAACGCTTGAAATCAGTTTTCATTTTAATTTTACGGTCAATATTGATTTTAGGCCTTTCACGGAAATTTAAAATTCCACTCCAAAGAATCACTAAAGGAACACATTTAAAAACGTTTAACATAAATGACATTCTGCTCGCCGATGCTTAATTTTCGAATTATTCAACTTTGAAGTTATAGGAACATCGTATATAAAAGTGAAGGAACTGACGAGCAAATATGCAGTAATACGGTATTGACGTATCGATGGG